>JAVTVY010049666.1:0-22600 GCA_036873755.1 Hanleya hanleyi
GGATGCCAAGCTCAATTTCGCATTTGTTGGACGTTAACTCCACCGATGGTAATTAACCTGGGATTGAGGGTTCCCCACTAGCATGTTCAGCCAGGGATGTGGAAGTCACATTCCCCGCACATAAGTTTTGTCTGATTTCACGTGCTTGAAATATCGGGGTATGGAATAGAGTATATTGATGGAAAACCTTGAATACTGCTTGAGACATTACGCCCCTTCCCAACCCCAACTCCCCTTGAGAGGATGCCCCCATCCAAATCAACACGTTAGCGGCAGAAATGAGACCCTGTGTGCCTAGTTGTACCAATTTGCTTGTGATTTTGTGTAATAGACCCGACACATCAACACTTCATATTTTGTATGTGTACAGTATAGCATCATCATTGAGAGAATCCTCTACAAAACACACCTGATTTTACCGACACTCCGTTCTGATCTGCCTCAGCATCATGTGGTGAGGATTCAATGCGCTCGGTATAATTTTGTATACTGGTGTTACAGATCACCTTCACCATACTGTATCAATGACCATGGACTTGTACATGTATCACATTCATATTGAATGGTGATGGCTGATGAGAATATTGCCTATATGGAACAAATGGCTGGATTCCAGCAAATAAATAGTTCATATTAATCATAAACAGTATACAGTTAATAATATTATCAAATAATTATGTGTATTCCTTGTCGACATAAATATATTACAGACAATATTATGACTGAATCATGGTAACAAATATACACCTGAATCACACCATTTGTAGATCACTGTCAGGTTATCGCTTAACATTGAATAATTTCTGAAAATGACGGCATTTTAATATCTGTCCAACCTGATATAATTTACTGGCTTACCTATTCATAAATGCGTATTAGCTAAGATCACATTATGCCTTGTATATATACTGTGCGTATGGAGCTGTTTGTAACTTTGTTCACTGCTGAAGATGCTATAACTATAGTCTGTCCATTTTAATTAGTCGTCTACTTTGGAGCTTGTCAATAATCAGCAGTTAACTCTGCATTAATTGCATCGTGTAGAACAAACGAAACTCTACAAAATGACTACCATTTCTCTGTGATATCGATAACATATCACTCTTGAAATAACTTTGTAATTCTCTCCATATAAAACTCCAGTACATCTGTTTTATGTACCGGGACTCAATTACATAGGGAGACGTCATAATATATTCGTGTTGTCTAGCACAAAGGTCAACAATGCCGTTTACGGTCATAGAGGTGTGTGCGGTTTATCATTCGGCATTTTCACTGGGCATGGGATATAAGCGACACACCCACGGACCGCCTGTTATTACTTTATACGGCATCAATGACCTTTGTGCCAATGAGCATGAATACATTATGACGTCTCCCTATGTAATTGAGGCCCGGTAAATGAAACAAGTGTACTGGAGTTTTATATGGAGATGATTGTAAAGTTGTTTCAAGCGTGATATATTATCGATATCACGGAGAAATGATAACCATTTTGTAAAGTTCAGTTTGTTCTACAAGCTGCAAAAAAGATAATTTATGCAGAGTTAACTAGCTCCAAAGTAGACGACTAATTAAAATGGACAGACTTTAATAGCAAAATATACCGAATAAATTGTGATTCCTATCCGGAGTTGCTTTTCTTCTCTACAATTGAAGTAAAATGGTGTGTTCTTGTGCATTTCGACAAAATATTTAGACTTTGAAGATGATATGTAATGATGCCCCAAAATGAAATGAATTTTCCGTGTCATCTGTCTGTCTGTCTCTCTGTTTGCCCATCTTTCTTGTCATACCACATATGCAGCTGGTGATGGATCAGAAGCCTAATGAAATTGACTGACCTTCACCTGTTTTATCGAGGTCAAATTTAGCATTAGCAATAATTTTTAAAGGAGTGAAGATAGGCTCTCCAAATTCATGATACTTGTGCAATTGGTGACTAGAAGCCTATCCCAGTTGACTGAATCTGTTTTCTCATGTTATATACTGTATATTATGATATAACATGAAATATAGCTAGGCATTCTAAATTGACACCACATATGCAACTGATGATGGACCTGAAGTCTATGAATATGACTGACATTGACCTATTTTCTCAAGATCAAAAATGTAAGTTAAGTCACATCTTAACTGCTAACATACACCTCAAATCTAACATTGCCATCATTTTGTTGTGGCTGTGGTTTTTCTTCCAGAACAATTTAGCGAATTTTGCATGTGTTTCAACAGTCTCATGCTTCAACAGTAACTTAAACCATGCTGTATCGGCGGAGCTGTTGAAATAGCCTTCATTTCCTAGCTCTGACATACTGCATCACTGTCGAAATATGAGTGCCAAAATAGAGCGATAGATCACACAGCCAGTGAAGGTTCCCGATTTACATTGAATGTCGTTATTGCCTAAGTAGTATTAGCAGCATTTTACAACAACAACAATTCGCTGACTTACAGTGAAAAATTATAGTGAAAGGTATCTATTTTTTGTTGTTTTGCATTTTTATTTGCTGGCGTTGTTTCGGATAGAATAAAACAGCCTAATTCATACAATCAGGAATAAAAAAGGGGGTTAAAATCTTTATGTTCAAACTTTCGTAGGAAATATAAAAGTGGCAATTTGAAATTTTATTTTTATTCGATTTTTTAATGTCGGTGGGCCCATGAAACGGGAAATAAAGTTGGTATTGCCTCACACTGGGTTTCAACCATTGGTGAAGAAATCGCTATTACCAGGGATGATTCCTTATTGCTCATCCTCCAGGAGTATCTGCCCCCACTCTGTCCCATCCTAAAAACAATTGCCACCCCTAATAGGGGGTGGGCTCAAATTGGGGAGATCTAAAGCCCTGTGAGTACCAAATTATGTGTTACAAAATTGTCTGGGGAAATGCTCTTCGCCCGTGTTTCACACGAGCTTTCATTTCAATTGTGTTCAAAATAATTGCGTCAAAATTTCGTCGGGAACCATGACAAACCCTACTGGAAATCACACGAGTCGTGGGTTCCCCATATGACAATTATTTGCCGGGAGATTTCACATTGCATTCCTAGATCTCCGTCTGATCGACGGAGGTAAAAAACTGAACTGGTTCTTTATTGATGTTAGGTGCAAGTATAACACTGCAATTTTAATGTACAAATGTCTTAATAACTTGTGTCCTGAATATCTCCAGAATGTTTTTATCCCTGTCACCTCTCGTACAAGAGCAGGCTCGTACGGTGTTCTCCGTGTTCCCTTTGCAAGAGCAGAGCTTTTCAAGAGTTCATTTAGTGTTCACGGTGCCTCTAATTTCAACTCTCTTCTGGACACCATCTGGCAGTCTCACGGTCTCAATAGTTTTAAGAAAACCTGTTTTAAGTTCTCTATCGAAAGTTTTAACTTTTTTGCTCAGCCTGACATTTTGTTCAGCAATAATTATACTGAATTATATTAGTCTATCTTAAAAGTTTAACAAATCATTTTTTGTTCGACCTGTCAGTTTTTAGTAATTCTTATACTGAATTATTTTAGTATTCACTTGATTTGATATCAATTTGCATTATTATTTTTATTATTATTATTTTGTTTAGTAATTAATATACTGGATTATTTTAATTAAAACTGAAAAGTTTTAACAAATCTAGTTAAGTTATTATGTTCGACCTGACATTTCTTTTTAGTAGTGAACTTAATGAATTTAGTATCCGCTTAGTTTAAACTCTATTTGCAATGTTATTCTTCTCCTGATTTGTATTGTTGTTTTAATTATCTTTGTTAATTGTTATAATACTCGACTTTCGTGTAAATGAAATTATCGAGTTTAAATAAAGATTCATTCATTCATTCATGTAACATTGCAGTGTAGGCGTAAAATACGACCGATTCGTACTGATACATGTATCTTGTGTACCGACAATGATACTGTAATATGGTTAATCATTCGGAATTCGGAATTTATGAATTATACTGCTGCGTGGAAAACACATGATCAGGTCCATTATACATCGCCAAATATAATTTACAAAAATAAGCCGATAGATGTAATTATTGACTTGCCATATCTTACAAGCAATCATTATGCGTTATCTCATTTTAACATTCCAGCGGTTATCTGGCAACAATCAAACATAGCCCGGTCTACAGATCCATCATCTGTTGCCTTTAGAGGATTATTACCATGCATTACTATGTATACTATGTATTCTAATTCATCTTTCTGTTACAATTCCAGATGACCGTGGTCATTGTTGAATATTGAATATATTCGAACAAATGGACATTGTTCTTATTTATGACCACGGTCTATGCTGAGCAACGCTGAGCGGTGAGACCTTACAGACAGCGCAACAATGCCTGCCGTAGCGTGCCCCATCCCTGGATGTAACTATGTTACTGATGACCTCGATGCTACCATTGTGGCTGCCCTCATCAACGCTCATAGTGCCATCCACGCACCGGGACCTATCACCGCTGCGAAGGTTGAAAAAGTTAAGAGGCCCGTCATATCCGCTGCTGGTTCCAGTGAGGAATGGGCCTACTTTGAATCACGATGGTCGGATTACGTCGACGCTACCAATGTTCACGGTCGAGATAAAGTGGTACAACTACTGGAATGCTGCGATGATCCACTTCGGAAGGACCTGACGAGATCAGCTGGTGGCAGTCTTACAAACAGGACAGAACATGAAGTACTTGCTGCCATCAAGAAACTTGCCGTCCGTGTGGAGAATACAATGGTGGCCAGAGTCACACTCCACAACATGCGCCAAGATCGTGATGAACTAGTTCGTAGTTTCGGGGCCCGCATTAGTGGTCAAGCTGGTGTATGTAAATTCACAATGAAATGTCCAGGCTGTGATATCAATATCAACTACACCGACGAAATCATCCGCGACGTCCTTACTCGAGGAATTGCTGATCACGAAATCCAACAGGACCTTCTAGGTGATAAGAATCAGAATATGACTCTGGAAGAGGTCTTTCAGTTCGTTGAGTCCAAAGAGGCTGGGAAACGTTCCGCATCACGCCTGCTTGACTCTCATGCAGTGGAAGCAGCTAGCAGCTCATACAGAAGAACCAAGCAAGTGGCTGTTAAAGACCACAATGAAATTTGTTCCTACTGCGGTAAAAAAGGGCATGGCAAGAGAGCCCCCAATCACATACGCAAGAAGGAATGCCCTGCATTCGGCCACAAGTGCATACAGTGCAACCGTGATAATCACCTGGAGAGTGTCTGTAGGAGCAAAGACAAACCGAAGGGCATGAGACGTGCCTTTTCCAACGAACATGATTGTGAAGGAGCTGTGTTTGATGCACTGTGCACCGTTACTTCTTCCGAAACCCAGCGTAGTGGCACCTCAATAGCCGTTGACCATCATCTCTATGACATTCTCTCCGATACATGGACCAGGAAGAGCTCAAGGCCTCAGCCATTCATTCATCTGACAATCACCGTCCTACCAGAGGATTACAAAGCTATTGGCTGTACACTTACTGCGAGGACCAAGGTGGCTGTCCTCCCTGCAATGGCCGACACAGGGTGCCAAAGCTGCCTTGCCGGTATTAAAGTTGTTCATCGTCTCGGTTTACGACAGTCTGACCTCATCCCTGTTACCATGAAGATGCACACAGCAAATGATGGAAACATCAGGATCCTTGGTGCCACAGTACTCCGTATTTCGGGCCTAGATAGCGAGGGCCGCCGTGTTGAAACAAGGCAAATGACCTACGTCACTGACACTTCTGACAAACTCTTCATCAGCAGGGCCGCCTGCATCGCCCTTGGCATCATTTCCAGCGACTTTCCTACTGTGGGTGAGACACAAGAAGAATCGAACATTGCAGGGACAGCAACACTGCAAGAACACACTGACAGTGACAAGATCACTACAAGTGACAGTGGTCTGACAACTACATGTGCCTGCCCCAAACGCCAACGCCCGCCTCCACCCCCAAAGCAGCTGCCATGTCCTACTTCTGAAGCCAATCGTATGCAGCTGCAGCAGTATCTCATTGACTACTACAGTTCCAGTACGTTCAATACATGTGAGCATCAACCCCTACCTCTAATGGATGGTCCACCCATGCAGTTAATGGTTGACCCTAGCGCGGAACCGGTCGCCCGACACACACACTGGCAGGATGATGTGAAGGCCGGGCTCGATCAAGATGTTCGACTGGGTGTACTGGAGCCAGTCACTTGGTGTCACAGGATGGTTATTTGTGCCAAGAAAAATGGGAAACCACGTCGTACTGTTGACTTTCAACCCCTCAACGCGCATGCAACACGTGAAACACACCACACACCTTCGCCATTCCAACAGGCAAGGTCAGTGCCACATGGGAAGAAAAAGACTGTGCTTGATGCTTGGAACGGCTACCACAGCGTGCCTATTCGTGAAGAGGATCGGCACTTAACCACCTTCATCACACCATGGGGTAGATATCGCTACAAGACCGCCCCTCAAGGCTACATTGCATCAGGGGACGCCTACACTAGACGATATGATGAACTTGTACCAGACATCCCTAACAAGACCAAATGTGTAGACGACGTTCTTCTCTGGGGTGATTCAATTGAGGAAAGCTTCTTTCAAGCTGTCCAGTGGCTTGATATTTGTGGGCGAAATGGCATTATCCTGAACCCCGAAAAGTTTTGTTCGGCCAGGATGTGGTGGAATTTGCTGGGTTTGAAATAACCTTAAACAGTGTTCGCCCATGTATGAAGTACCTGCAGGCAATCCTAGACTTTCCTGTACCTAAGAACATCACAGATGTACGTTCCTGGTTTGGCCTTGTTGACCAAGTATCATACGCCTTCAGTATGGCCGAGAAGATGATGCCATTCCGGCAATTACTCAAACCCGGAATTTCCTTCCATTGGGATGAACACCTCAACAACCTTTTCGAGGAATCCAAAACTGTCATTGTAAGTGAGATTGAGGAGGGTGTCAGAATATTCGATCGAGCCAAACCCACCTGCCTTGCTACAGATTGGTCCAAGACAGGTATTGGATTCTGGCTGCTTCAGAAACACTGTACATGCCCGGGGGATAAACCTTTTTGCTGCCACGCTGGATGGAAGGTAACACTCGTCGGCAGCAGATTCACACATCCTGCTGAATCACGTTACGCACCAGTAGAAGGTGAAGCTCTTGCAGTTGCTGATGCTCTGGACAAGACCCGTTACTTTGTATTAGGCTGTGATGACCTTATCATCACTGTGGACCACAAACCTCTTCTGAAAATATTTGGTGATCGATCGTTAGAGGACATTCCTAACACACGTCTCAGGAACCTAAAGGAGAAGACTCTCAGATACAAGTTCCGTATGGTCCACGTGCCAGGTGTTACACATCGTGCTGCTGATGGTGTCTCCCGCCACCCCACTGGCGACCCTGTCAAGATGACACTTGTTGATGATATAGCATCCATCAGCCGAGAAAATGGTGCTGCTGTCAACCGGCCAACCTGCTCCACATTTCTTGCTGGTATACGTACTACAACGACAGAAACTGACAATATGGAGGAGTTCGTCATCTCATCTGCTCTGTCAGCCCTCGAATCGCTGCCAATGAAATCAGTGACATGGGAGAGGGTGCGTACTGCAACAGCAAGCGACGAAAACATGCACCTGTTGGTCGACTTTATTGAGTCCGGCATGCCGGAATTTCGCCATGACCTACCTGCACCTCTACGTGAGTACATTCAGTTCCGAGATGACCTCTATACTGCCGATGGCGTAGTACTTTACAAAGATCGAGTAGTCATACCTCCCTCCCTTAGGCAGGAAGTTTTAGCTGTTCTGCATGCTGCACACCAAGGAGTTACCTCCATGACATCGAGAGCTGAGGCGACTGTTTTCTGGCCCGGCATCACTTCGGCGATCACAGCCATACGAGCCGGATGCAATCATTGCAATCGCATTGCTCCTTCTAATCCAAGCTCCCCACCGACACCTTTAACGTCACCGGACTACCCGTTCCAATATGTGTGCGCAGACTTCTTTCATTACAAGGGAGTAAACTACTTGGTTGTGGTTGACCGATACTCTAACTGGCCAATAGTTGAAAGATCTTCCAACGGCGCAGATGGACTCATCACTTGCCTACGGCGCACATTTGTTACCTTTGGAATCCCTGATGAACTTGCCTCTGATGGCGGCCCTGAGTTTACATCAGCAGCTACCCGACAATTCCTCAAGGACTGGGGTGTACATCACCGACTCTCATCGGTAGCTTATCCCCATAGCAACTGTCGAGCTGAAGTTGGCGTCAAGACTGTAAAGCGTCTCATCACTGACAACACTGGTTCGAATGGCGACTGAACACAGATGCATTCCAACGTGCGATGCTCCAGTACAGAAACACCCCCGACAGAGATACAAAGTTGTCCCCTGCGATGTGCGTATTTGGACATCCGATTAGAGACTTCATCCCAATCCTTCCTGGAAGATATAAGCCTCACGACACCTGGCATGGCACCCTGGCTGATCGAGAGCAGGCGCTACGCAACCGTCACATGAGAGAAGCAGAGCGGTGGTCTGAACATACCAAAAAGCTTTCACCACTTGTTATTGGTGACTATGTCTGCATCCAGAATCAAGTGGGCCAACATCCCCTTAAATGGGATAAGACTGGCATCGTCATTGAAGTTCGGCAATTTGACCAGTATGTGATAAAGGTGGATGGGTCTGGAAGGGTCACACTACGCAACAGGAAATTCCTTCGCAAATACATACCTGTCCAAATACCTCCACCTAAACTGGATATTGACAGAGACATTGCGTTTGGAAGGTATGCACCAACACAGACTCCAAGTACGACCGTCGAGGACAAGATTAAACACTTACCAACTCCAGTCATCGCGGCCCCACGTTCAACAACGACGACGTCACCGTCCGTGACCTTCAGTGCTACACCCTCAAGTCCGCCGACAGTATCACCCTGTTCCGTGAGGCAGCAAACGCCAGTAATTTCCAAGCCATCTGCCTCAACACTCAAACCTATCCCTGAGAAGCGCCAATTGCCCTTCGACGAAACCAACCCTGGCCCACAGCATGTGACACACCAGCCTACCATACCCATGGATTCCCCGCCATCAGTCCCCAAGGTCACAGCAGTCCATCCCTCAACTTCACACCCAGTTGACCCTCTGCCTGCTGCTGCGCCCAGGTGTTCTAGCCGAGCAACACGTGTACCGGCCTGGCATACAGACTATGATATGAGTTAGACTATGTGAACTGTAGCTGGAACATTCAAATGACAGGGCAGTGTCAGTCCTTTGTGTTGATATTACAAGCCATAGTTTGCGCTTCTTTTGTTTTCAGTTTGTTAATAATTAGAATATCAGATAGACATCAGTCTTCGTCACATCCTATTCCCCTTCATTAGGGACATGTCAAAGACTTGGGAGGAGATAGAGGATTATTACCATGCATTACTATGTATACTATGTATTCTAATTCATCTTTCTGTTACAATTCCAGATGACCGTGGTCATTGTTGAATATTGAATATATTCGAACAAATGGACATTGTTCTTATTTAGCCTTCATGTACAATCATCCTTGTTCAATCAGTACCGTGAAAAAAAAGGAAATTAGGGTTACCATAATTAAGTTTATGTGAGGATCAACAAGGTCGCTTTCTTATGTTGACGTGATTATAGTTTTATTGTAACTGTTGATTGTGAGTTATCGCCCTTATATTAGACTCTCCAACTTTGTAACACGAGGTCGGTGTTTCCTCGGCTACCTGGAATTTGTTTCTGGAAAATGTCAGTGATGGATTTGGTTTCTCCAGTTTGCTACAGAAATGTAGGGAACGTCACGTTTAAGTTTTTGCAGTCCCACAGATGCGGACAATCTGGGTCACGAGGTCGCGCCGAACGTGGTGTCGTGCGTTGAACAGTCGAAATCTGGCCCCTGACTCATGACAACCACTGAGGACCTGTTGGCCTTTCGGATCCATACATCAAGGACCCGACTGGTGTTACGAATGTGTAATGACTACACTAGTAGACACTCTTTGCAAGATATGCTGGGATGCGTTGTTGGATGAACCGTGGGATGTCCCCTGCATATCCGTAAGCTGGGTGAGTTCGTCGGGTGGTTCAAAATCAAATGGGGTCCACATCATGGTTTTGCGCGAATTCAACTCACTCGTTACTGTGTCGCAATTTATATTTAGCCTAAATTCCAGTCAATTTTATCAATGTTATTAGCTTGGATGCTAGCCCTTATACGGTTATCACTGATTATCAGCCTATACTTGTGAATCACAAGGTGATCACATTAGTCTGAAATTATTTCCATATTTTGGTTATGTATAATGAAATTCAGTAAATAAGAAATTAATTTGTAAACATTTGAATTTTCATAGTGTCCTATAATTGTACAATTCACCGTACTATCATTACTATTGATGCTGTTTTAGAATCAAACTGTTTGATAGAATTTATACACTCTTCAGACTTCTCCTTTTCATACTTTAAATCTCGTGTCAGAGTGTGTACTATTAATATGCTGGAGACTTTCATTAAAAGCTGCACCTTGATGGACCATCAATTGTTGACATAAATTCCAATGGTAAGCATGGAAAGTCATTGAACTATACTCACAGTGCTGGTGTGCACTATAAACATGCATTATGCAACATTCCAATTCGAGCATGCACTTGAGTACATATCGAGCATGCACTTGAGTACATATCGGTCTATTTCTGACACTTAGTGGCCATGTTCATCATACTACTGCTTGTTAACATTGATTGATTGGGCTGATATATCAGTTGAGCGATTTGCCACAGACCCTAAGACATTTGTCATAATTTTGGGAATTGATTTTTCATGATTTTTTTATTTTAATAAAATTAATCACTGCAATGTTTTGGAAGAGAAATGGTCTTCCAGTGGAAGCAGTTAATATCATAATATACATGGTTTCTAAACCTAGGGTAGGTTGCCCTTTAGCCTTTGTTCACTATTTATAATTATGAATTGTCATGCACTTATACATGACAAATTCGGTGCTTTGTGAGCTCTAAATCTCTATTCTTAAAATATCTAAGAGACTAATTTCAAAATCATGGTGAGTGGCTGTGAATTTGTTAAAAACTTAGCTAAATTCAACTTACATGAAGATATTTGTGAGAATTTGCACACTTTTAAACTGAAGCACCTAAAATTTCAGAGGCATTTCTGGCATGGCATATTTTAATTGATTGCGATTACGGGGGAGGTTGACCCCATTTGCTAATGTACATTGTACACAGCTAATTGTAATTGCTGGGGAGGTTGACCCCATTTGTCACTATTTGTTCAAGGGGAGGTTGACCCCTTGCAGGTATGGAAATAAGGGACAGTGATCAGCAATAACTAATCAAATTTGGACACTAACCAATCCAAATTCCATAGTGATAAAACATGGATAAATATTTTGCTGATCAAATTCAAAGCTTTTAATAATGATCTCTGATCAAATTATTTTCCCTTATCTCCAACCCTGCGTTGGCCACTGTACATTGTACATGGCTATTTACAGGGGAGATTGGCCCCTTGTTACCATGGTACATAGTGACTGTACATGGTATGATTGAGTGACTGTGATTCCTGGGGAGGTTGACCACAGTGTAATTGCAGGGAAGGTTGACCCCATTTGTCACTATTTATTACAGGGGAGGTTGACCCCTTTTGCCATTGCACTGTATGAATCTATAAGACACTTGGGCACGTTGACCCTATTGTTGTGGTTTCATGTTTTAACACAATTTTGTGAAATCCTATCCTATCCTATCAAATCTAAAACTTCCTTATGTAACCTTTTCACATATTTAATTGAAATAAATAAAGAAAAGAAATGAAATAAAAAATTTCCTGACAGGCCCATGAACCTTTCTCGTGCTATATATTTATTGTATTAATATGGTTTCTTCACTATATGACAGGTATTTTATGCTGCCCTGAATGGTATTTGTTCTTCCAGTACCGTACTTGGCTGATGTGGATTTCTGTGCCCCTACCTTCAGGCACACTTATGCATATTTCTATCATTTTCAGTCTAAAAACTGGTAAGGTAATATTCCACCATCCATGGACGCATAGTAATAGATTGCCCATGTTTTTTCATGCTATCTTTTATTGATTTACATGCTAATTTGGGAAATAAGTTCCCTTTATATTTGTTTGAGTCAATCTGTCTTGCTATACACCCTGTGCAAAATAAACTACATGTACCTGATTGTATTATTTCATGCAATTGCAGTCTTGATATAGTTGGCTGCTATATTACCATTGATCTGCTCATGAAGATGTAAACATTTGTAGTCAAAGTCATTACTTCAGTTAGCGCTAGCCAGTTGCTGCCATTCTCAGGTTATCAAACCAACTATTAAGAGGCCAGTGATATCTACTCATCCTACTGTTTTGTGTTAAATACTGTAAGGGCTAGGTCAGAGACTTCGGTTGGGTGATAACAGTTCCATCTTTTACTCCACCGTTATCTGTGGCCCTTTATGCTCCCCACCTTTGCTGGTATAACAACATTTACATTATTTGCTAATTGGGGGCATGTTCTATCACTGCATTTGGTAACACATAATTCACATAGTTCATATGTGTTCTCCATGCCCCTGCTATTTTATCATTTGTCATTTGAATTAATGATTTGTCATTTGAATTAATGATTATAACCATTGTCATTTGAATAAATGACCTAACCAGATTTCTGGGTATTGTGTTTGTCTTTCCCAGCAAATTGAGCTCATTCTCTGACCTAGTCTATCTCGAGCATAAAAGGAAATTAGGGTTACCATAATTAAGTTTATGTGAGGATCAACAAGGTCGCTTTCTTATGTTGACATGATTATAGTTTTATTGTAACTGTTGATTGTGAGTTATCGCCCTTATATTAGACTCTCCAACTTTGTAACACGAGGTCGGTGTTTCCTCGGCTACCTGGAATTTGTTTCTGGAAAATGTCAGTGATGGATTTGGTTTCTCCAGTTTGCCACAGAAAAACCCTCCCTACCCTCCCTCAATTCTCTGTCTTGTGACATTTTGTAACAGGAAGCCCTTTATGCTCCCCACCTTTGCTGGTATAACAACATTTACATTATTTGCTAATTGGGGGCATGTTCTATCACTGCATTTGGTAACACATAATTCACATCATTCATATGTGTTCTCCATGCCCCTGCTATTTTATCATTTGTCATTTGAATTAATGATTTGTCATTTGAATTAATGATTATAACCATTGTCATTTGAATAAATGACCTAACCAGATTTCAGGGTATTGTGTTTGTCTTTCCCAGCAAACTGAGCTCATTCTCTGACCTAGTCTATCTCGAGCATAAAAATCCTTTTTTTTCACATATCGACTGTTAATTGTGTCACAAGGCGGAGGTTAAAGAAAACAAGACAATTTAACGGACGGTGTACATATATGTATATATATATATAGTTGTAAAGGTATCAAAAGATAGAAAATAGTACATGGATTTATTGTAAATATAGTTGCTCAATATAGAGGTCACATATCTCAACACGTGCTTCTAAGTAAAACAGGTATAACAAAAAATAATCACAAAAAAATGTACCACGACGTAGCACAGGAAATACATGCAGGATTTGTCCTAATCTGGAGTTGTCTGAAATTCAATTTTCGTCCGAAATTTACATATATATACATGACGCTATATACTAAAGGATAGTAAAGGTACCAACATGAATGGTCCCACTATGCGGGTAATCATCTCCATAAACAATAACGCACCACAAATTGTCTGGGTGAAATTTCACAAGTCCACTATTAATCAATTATACACTCGAGTCGACCCATTAGCATACAGTCGAGCCTATTATATAATTCCTGTTCTTTGTAGACACTTCTCCAAAACACTTTTTCCATTTTGTGTAGTCGAAGTTGACGTTGCTTAGAAATGCAGTTTGCACGAAGAAAGATCACTGGAATCCATCGTTGTACAATGTAATATAGCAAAAATGCTACATCTGTACTTTTCTGAAGAATCCTGTTTGGCACACTCTCTATTCCGCAGAGCATAATCTGTATAAAACTAACTCACCAAGCAAACTGGACTCGAAAACCAAGAACAAACGGCTTTATTCCATACATTTCCCGATTTCTGCTTCCATGTTTACAACCAGATCATATGATTTTTAGTGACACGCGAGTGCTCTAACTAATTACCTCCAGGTACCACAAACAACCACAAAGTGACCTTAAATATTGTTTGTGGAATCTCTTTGGTACCGGTAATAAGATGAAGTTCTGTAATTCGATTGGATGCGCTGTCGAGTCACATGACCTGGTGGTAAATCGAGAAATGTATGAAATAAAGCCGTCCGGTTTTGGTTTTCGAGTCCAGTTTGCTTGGTGTGTAATTTTTATATATATTATGCGGAAGACTATTAGGATGTAAGAACGATGAATTTCAGTGATCTTGCATGTAGCATTTAAAATACATGTGTTGAAAATATACATTAAACACCTGGTAATATATAATCGCTCCCCAAAAGGGGTTGTCTAAATCATTAAATATTTCTATAAAATCGCAGATACAATGATGTATTGATACAGGAGCTTATAATGTAATGAGATATATACGTATTATCTCAGCGCCATCTTGCTTTCACATGTCATATTGGCTCTCACACTTTCAGACCGTGCTTTCAGCCCCCGAATTATGTTACTCCGGTCAGGTAACGATTAGATAAAAGCTGCATTTCCGTCTACCAATCGCATTTCGCCTCGCTCAGCGGGCTGGGATATTCGTAGGCCTTAGATTCTACCAGGAACGGAGTAGTTCGAGCAGGAAGGCCAAGAAAACTTCAAGTCTTGTAAACATTGATTGCTCAAGATGGCGGCCTATCTACCGAAGAGTGTATACAGCTAGATGAGAGGTGCGCATGCATAATGGTAAGAAATAGGCTAAGTACTATGGACGCGAGACGGAAATTATACCAAGCTCCTTCTCGCTTCCGTCGTATACTTTAGTCGGGAGAGACAGATTTGACCTTGGTTTGAACGATAAATAGAAAAACAACTGTCGGAATAACGTAGATCTATAAAATTTAGAATGTCCAAGAAAACTATTCTTCCAGACGTGGTTCCTGTTTATCATACCCGGTAATGACTAAAACGATTGTCTAGCTCATACATCAGCGTGCGCATGTGCTACATTCGAGCCGGACATCCGGTTTAGCTCGTTGACGGTCACAGCCTTCCCATCTCGTGTTGACATCCATCGTCTTTCGTTTGTTCTCGTGTTGTACTCGTACAGTTTACCGGACGCTGTGGAAAGACAAACGCAAAATTGAGTTTTAACGCTGAATGACGTTTGATGACTCTATGACGTTTAATTTAAAAAGAAAAGAGAAATGGTTTACGAGAGAACAACAACAACTTGTATATTTTTTTTTGTTTCAATCGAAAGATGCTATAAGTTATGGAGATATTAAAAAATTGACCACAGAGATCCACGTCCCCGCCAGCAGCACGAGTCATGGTGGATTGCATGTGGATAACTGGTCTACTGCTGCGGGGGACGTGGACCTCTATGATCGTTTTATTGTTGGTTGATCATATCCCATATCACTGATTAAATGTGTGACTTTGAAAATGGAGATCTGAGATAAGCCATTCATCGAAGAAGTCGACCAGTTCAATAGTTCTCGGGCTGTTGTCCGGACAAGATCCAACTACTGAAAATCCAAGATAGCTGCCAGTCATCTCGGATAACACAGGTACCGTAACTGAAAAGCAATCCCAACTTTCCTCTTATCGATGTCAAGACACTCGCCAAGTTTGAAGTCGATCAGTTCAATCATTCTCGAGTTATTGGTCACGCAAGATATTTGTAAAGATCCAACTGCTGACAAAGTAAGATGGCTGATGGTGGCCAACTTGGATTACACAGGTAATTGAAAAGCAATTCCAACCGTCCTCTTACCGATGTCAAGACACTTTCCAAGCTTCAAGTCGATCGGTTGAATAGTTCTCGAGTTATTTGCTAGACAACAAATGTGTAAAGATCCAACTGTTGTAATCCAAGATGGCTGATGGCGGCAATCTGGGATTAAGCAGGTAACTGAAAAGCAATCTCAACAACTATCCCCTCACCGATGTCAAGACACTCCCCAAGTTTGAAGTCGATCGGTTCAATAGTTCTCCAGTTATTGGTCGGACAAGAAATGTGTAACGGAATGACGGATACTCGTTATTTCTAAATCCCATCCCTCCCCCCCAAACCCACACATACTGATGTACCGGGGGGACAAAAACGCAACACAGAAGCAATCTCTGATAATTTGCTTGGATGTACGTCCTTCACAGGCGGCAGGGTTAGACTTCTAAATTATGTAGTGCACCATTTGAGTATTAAATTTCGTCATCAAGTAGTTAAGGAGGTAGAGTCCGGAGAAGAATGTACATGTCCTGTGTAGCATATATAATATAATCTCAAGCATATATTGATGATGACAACAAAGGAGAAAACAATCGAAATTGTTAAACATCATAAAAGTGCAAATCGGCAAGATACTAATCATCTTCAATGTAAGCTTAGAAATTGTCGATCAAATAGCAACTGAGATATGGTCCGGACAAGCAAAACAAAGAGAATTAAGGTTTAACGTCGCGTTGATATGGACAGTAATTCACTGGGGCGAACTCTGGGGAAATCATCGAAACAGGTGAAAAGCATTACAGCACAACATTGCACTATCAATAAAGGGACATAACTGTGGAAAATCACTGAAAGCGATAAAGATAGTGCCACGGCACTGTAGCTCATCTGGCTGTAACTGGCGAAAGTAGCTGTAAGAAATTCTTACTAAAGAACTCCAATAGATGAGTTTCTAACTTGTATTGTACCCCTGAACACTAAATGATCCATGCAGTAATTTCCTGAGATTTCATGATAAAGTTTCCTGGGAAATTCAAGATGCAGCCATATTGGATTTTCAGAATTGACCCAAAAAGGTATCTTGCACAACTGTACCACAAGGGGGTTCCTGTGTACCCAATTTGACAAAGATCCGCGCAGTAATTTCCTGAGAATTCACGATAACAAAATTTCATGGGAAAATTCTAGATGGCCGCCTGGTAGCCATATTGGATTTTTGAATCGGACCAGAAAAGGTATCTTGCACAACTAGACCCCAAGGGGTATCAAATTTGAGAACGATCAATGCAGTAGTTCCTGAGAAATCGCGATAACAAAGTTTCATGGAGAAATCCAAGATGGCCGCCTGGTGGCCATATCGGACTTTCGATTCAAATCGCAAAAGGTATCTTGCACAACTAGACCCCAAGGGGAACCTGTCTACCAAATTTGAGAAAGATCCATGCAGTACTTCCTGAGAAATCATGAAAAAGTTTCATAGGGAAATCCAAGATGGCCGCCTGATGGCCATATTGGATTTTCGAATCAGAGCAGAAAAGGGATCTTGCACAACTGGACTCCAAGGGGAACCTGTGTACCAAATTTGAGAAAGATCCATGCAGTAGTTTTTGAAAAATCGCGATAATGTTCCATGGAGAAATCCAAGATGGCCGCATGGTGGCCATATTGGACTTTTGAATCAGACCACAAAAGGTATTTTGCACAACTAGATCCCAAGGGGAACCTGTGTACCAATTTTCAGAAAGATCCATGAAGTGGTTCCTGAGAAATCGCGATAACAAAGTTTCATGGGGGAATCCAAGATGGGCACCTAGTGGCCATATTGGACTTTCGAATCGGACCGAAAAAGGTATCTTGTACAACTGGACCCCAAGGGGAGCCTGCGTACCAAATTTGAGAAAAATCCATGCAGTACTTCCTGAGAAATCATGATAACAATGTTTCATGGGGAAATCCAAGATGGCCGCCTGGTGGCCATATTGGATTTTCGAATCAAAGCAGAAAAGGTATCTTGCATAGCTAGACCCCAAGGGGAACCTGTGTACCAAATTTGAGAAAGATCCATGCAGTAGTTCCTGAGAAATCGCGATTACAAAGTAGTTTCATGGGGAAATTCAAGATGGCCGCCTGGTGGCCATATTGGACATTCAAATTGGACTAAAGTACACATGTTGTACAACTAGACCTAAAGAGGAACTGGTGTACCAAATTTGAGAAAGATCCATGAAGCAGTTACCAAAAAATAATGATGACAAGATTTCACTGGGAAATTCAAGATGGCGGCCATGGCAGCCATATTTAAAATCATATCGACACCGCATGACATATAATCATATCGACATATCGCCAAGCGGTTTCAGAGAAGAAGATGTTTACGTACGACGGACGACGGACGACGCACGACTCACGACGGGCGACGGACAGTCAGGCCATGACATTAGCCCATCAGGCCTTCGGCCCAGATGAGCTAAAAATTAAACGGAACATAACAATGGCGGTGGAAAATGATGCCGGCGTACTGACAAGAACTAATATGACTAAACTCGTCACAAGAACCAAAATGGATCCTTGCGATGATTTGTATCCCAGTCACACTTTTATTGTAGCTGTTCATGTGGACATCGTGAATAGCATCACCACACGGTCAATAGCGGCTGTGAGGCCCGATGACGACCGAGCGTTTCATTCTCCACTACGTTTACCAGTCACAATGATTTGTAAAAAGGGCAAGCCTCGGGGACGCAACGTCTATCAGCAGAATGTCAGAATGAACAAAAGTGGTGGAAAAGATGCAGGATGACAAGAAGTGATACATGTATGACTTCACAGGCAAATATACTGATTGCAAATTTCTAAACACATCACAAGAGCCAGTACTGATCCCTAAGATGATTTATATCCCAGCCAGGATTTTATTGTAGCTGCTCATGCATGTGCAAATCTACAAGGTAGTAAGCATCTTGCATGTAAGTTTCAAAGTTGTCTATCAAATAGCAACCGAGACACGGACCGGACAAGCATATATTGATGTTGGCGATAAAGGGCCATAACTCTCGGGAAAATCATCGAAATAGGTAACAACCAGGATAATTAATTAAGGTTTAATGTCGCGTTCAGCAATATTTCAGCTCCACGAAAGTGCACACGTACACAATACTAAGAATTCAGTATGAAATTTCTAACTTTCTGCGGCAATTAACATTGGAGATACAGCACAGACAGCAATGCATTGAAGTCTTCAGTAAAGGGACATAACTCGGTGAAAATCTCCGAAAGCGATACAAATAAGTGCACATCTACAATTCACGAATCATCTTCCATTTAAGCTTCCAAGTTGTCCATCAACTAATAACCAAAAAAACAACAACCTGCCATTACACATCTGCAAGGTACTACGCAGCTTTCATGTAGGTTTCGAAGTTGTCGATGAAATAGCAGCTGAGATATCTTGCGGACAAGTTTGACCATACGGGCGGACGGACGGACAGACAAAGTGATTCCGATGTGCCCCACTCTAATTAGAGGGGTGATCTGTGACAAACATTTAACAAAAAAGGACTAACAGATTACTGTTGATCATTAGTGTTTCGATATCAGCGTGTGGGCATACGGAGTAAGAAACACAGTGACTTTGAAAATAGACGTGATGTTCTTGCAATTATTCTATATGCCTACATCAAATTATGCTTTACCTAAACTAATCCGTGAATAAGAAGAGGGATGGAATTATCCACCTAAGTCGGATTATATTGCGAGAATTATTGGAAGAACATAACTTTCATGATGTCCGCGCTGACACTAAAATACCGGGTATCCATCGCCTCACTGGCATTTGGTTTTACCTGGATCTACGGCCATGCCATCAAACTGTCTGTTCACCACGGGGTACCGTGTCTCTGGATGGTCCACTTTCAGAACGTCACTGTTGACAGGCTTTCCCTGAAGACGATAAAGGCATTATTCAGAAGACGTCATGGACATGGAACGAAAAGACCGGAGTCAATAGAACATATAAAAAGCAGGTGTCCCATTAAGCACCCGTTATATTGGTCCATTTACTCGACCCACATATATTGATCAATTTATTCGGCCCACAGTTTTTGATTCATTCACTCGGCCCACATCTATTGATCCGTTTTCTGGGCCGATCCATTTACTCGGTCCATAAATATATAATCCATTTACTCAATGCACTATGATTGATCATATTACCCGGCCCACATATATTGATCCATTTACTTGGTCCACAGATTTATTCATTTACTCGGCCCACATTGAGTGATCCATTTATTCGACCTAGACTGATCCATTTACTCTGCCATCATACATTGATCCATCTACTCTACCCACGTAGATTGGTCCATTTACTCGGCCCAGATAGATTTTCGACGTTTGCTCCAGTTCATGGGCTAATTGAGGAATGTGTATGAGGACGCAATCAATCCTTAATTGTGGGACTGATCCGTTTGGTTTATCAGACGGTCTCGGCAAACGAAAATTCGATGAATTGATGGATTCTCAAAGGAATGACGTTAGTAGAATGAAAGTACTCAAAGTACTGATGTCTGGATCGCCAATAATGGATTTAAAGTTTCAAAACGTTTCAGCTGGCATGTTTCAGCCGATAGCAGATGTATGGATAAATGTGGAGATTTTCTCCAATTTGTGGACGAGTCTGTTTGGGATATCACAACTGGAACACAGTTTAGTCTTCAAGGAAGTGAATTTGTGAAGGCGGCTCATTTAGAAATATGCTTGGTCTTCATGGTAGCAAGAAACTATCTACAGTAATATGCTTAAAAGTGGATCGTCTGCGTCGATGTCTTCTACCAGTTTTTGCGAGCAGATTTTCATAATTCATGCAATTTTATTGTGACAAAGCGACAAATACGCGAGGAGATTGGATAGTTTTATTAACTAGTTTTATTAATAGTTCTGTGTAGCACAGATATTTGCAAGAGCTGCATGAGTTTGCGTTAAGTCCCCATTACTTATATATGCCTGCATGGTGTTTATAGTAAATTTGTTTGTTGACAACGATAACGTTGGAGAGACAATTTTTGTGAAAATTCCTGTTGTTGTTGCTGTACGATCATTGCGTATATAATTTAGTTTAAAAAAGTTTGAAAAACACCACCAACAACAAAACTTTTCGAAAGCGGTACCTGCAAATTCTGTTGTTTCCGCTTTCGGAAAGTTTTGTTGTTGTTCAAACTTTTTGAAACTAAATTATATTCGGTGAGCAGAGTCCCCCGGAATACATAAATTTGCACTGGACAGTCCCACTGAAACTTGTCAAGTTCACAAGACGAGAAAAATGTAAATACTATTGTTGTTGCTTCGACACATATCTCCTCTGGAAATATATTTCCATGCAGTATGCGTACACATTAAAATAGTAACGAACGCCGACTTCACGGGAAAGAACGTACGAGTGTTGAAAACTGGGGTCTTCATAATCCCAGAACCTGAACCTGTCAAGTGCGACACTCAGATCAAGGAACAAGATTTGCAACGTATGATCGTACAGCAACATTAACAGGGATTTTCGCACAAATTGTCTCTCCAACGCTATCGTTGTCAACAAACAAATTGCGAACTATAAACACCAGGCATATATATTATAAGTAATCTGACTTACCGCAAACTGATGCAAAAGACAGATGCAAACCCGCACTCAGACGGCAAACACCACGAGGTGGACAGCTTACCATATTACCAGGTCATCAATTTACATTTACAACAGTCTACGGTGACAGCACAGCGCTGACATGAGTTATCGCCTGGTGGGCGCTGAGAACCGGGTTTGAGCCGATCGCCCGGAACCAAAGAACAAAAAAATAGTCCACGGATTCAAGCAATCCCTGGGCGAAGAAATGAATATGAAATACACTCAAATTCAGATTTCGTTTTATTTCTAGTTAACATGAAACGATTACGACTGTTTTTTCTTCATCTTCTGGTTAATACCCTGATATAAGACTCAAACACAGTGAAAATCACTGGCGGAGTGATACAGGTCAACCCAGGGTCACAGTATTATAGTGCACGTACACATTTGCATATATTTCGTGAGTGGCAGCATAGTCTGGTCGCACCGCTACGCGGTGGCGATCCAAACAACAAAAAAAATAGTCCACGGATTTAAGCAATCCCTGGGCGAAGAAATGAATATGAAAGACACTCAAATTCAGATTTCGTTTTCTTTCTAGTTCACATGAAACGATTACGACTGTTTTTTTCTTCATTTTCTGGTTAATACCCTGATATAAGACTCAACACAGTGAAAATCACTGGCGGAGTGATACAGGCTAACCCAGGGTCATCCCATTATAGTGCACGTACACATTTGCATAAATTTCGTGAGTGGCAGCATAGTCTGGTCGACACCGCTACGCGGTGACGATCCAGACAAAAACAACTTAAGATACGAGTAGCTGGAAACTATCATAAATGAACACGGCACTATGGGCCGTATGAACACGGCACTATGGCCCGTATGAACACGGCACTATGGGCCGTATGAACACGACACTGTGGGCCGTATGAACACGGCACTATGGGCCGTATGAACACGACACTGTGGGCCGTATGAACACGACACTGTGGGCCGTATGAACACGGCACTATGGCCCGTATGAACACGGCACTATGGGCCGTATGAACACGACAATGTGGGCCGCATGAACAC
>JAVTVY010049667.1:0-22266 GCA_036873755.1 Hanleya hanleyi
AATTCCATTTAAAAACACGAAAAAAACATTATTAGTATCGCAATATGCAGACGATACCACATTATATTTAAGAGGTGAGCATGACTTAAATGACGCCTTAACAATAATTGAATATTTTGCAATATTTTCAGGTCTTCAAATAAACAAAACAAAACCTAGGCTAGGGAGCTAGAAGTGTTGTAAACGAAAAGAGGATAAAAATAAATGGACTTAAATGTGATTCTCGGCACTATATTTAGTAACTCTCAGAGAGCGGAAGATATTGTCGAAAACTGGACTGACAGAATTGAAACGACGAAAAAAAAAAACAATTGTAAAATGGAATAAAAGAAATCATTATGGGCAAAAATCATATCTTGAAAACTTATTTGATATCAAATTTCACACATGTATTGCTATATATTATTTTACCCGACACAGTTATCAAAGACCTAAATACTCTGTACTTTTGATTTATTTGGAAGAAAGGTAACTTTGAAAAGAAAGCATTCGAAAAGTTAAAAACGTCTGTTTTGTGTAACGATTATTGCAATGGTGGACTGAAAATGATTAACCTACAAGATATGTAAAGTCTATGATTTTGCCATGGGTGAGTAGGATATGTGATAAAGTCACAACTAGATGGAAAACAATCCCTCTGTACAACTACTCCTGTTTAGGGGAGGATTTAAGTGTTTTGAGAGCTGTGTTGAATCGCAGAATTCCAAGGGATTCATCTTGCTAAATCAATATTTTGGAGAAATGTTTTGAAAGTTTGGGTAGATTCTAACAAAAGTTATTGCAATGATGAAACGACAGCAACAACAAACGTCCATCAAGTACTATGGAATAACAAACATGTGATGTGTGGCAACGAAGTTATTTACTACAAGGACTGGGTTAAAGTGGTATTATACGTGTAAAGGACGTTATTAAAACTGAAAACTTCTTGTCTTTCGAAGATTTAGTCTTCAAAATTGGTGAAGCACCACAAAGGATGTTTGAATACTTCTCTGTTATTAAGGCTATTCCTAAATCTTGGATTTCAGGTTTTGGTTACCATAACACTGTAATAAAAAATCCGATATATTATCATGGAAAACCGACCGAATGATTAAACAGTAAGAACTATAGATTCATGTTGACTAATATTAACCCCACCTGGCCTGGGGTCGGAGTTCCTAGTGAACTTTTCTCTGCTGCTCCGAAACGACAAAACCGAGGAGGCTGAAACTTGGTGATTTTTCAGTTTATCTTATTGGGGTCATTTTGAGCCTATTTTCATATACCCCCGGGCAAAGGATCATGGGAAAATTCAAAATGGCGGCCATGTGGTATCCGCGAGAGTCGTGTTTTTCAATCTTTTCGCTTCATTTCTTCACATTTTCTTGCCTAAAAGGCATTGAAAGTATTTTATTTATGCAAAACTAATTATTCTCTATTTTATTTGATTTTTTTCGAGAGAAAAATCTGAAAAATGAAAATTTCGAAAAATCGACCCCAAAAAGGCCGAAAATGGCTTCCGAGAAGATGACGTCACTGTGACGTCATCATGGCGGCCATCTTGGATTTTTAAAAATTTCTCGGTAGAGCTTGAACCAAAGATACTGTGTGGTAAGTTTCAGCGCTCTAGCCTTAGTGGTAGAGAAAATATATAGGGGGGAGGGGGGGGGGCACTTTCCGCCCCCCCCCCCCGCAGGCTGTGATACACCCCAAATCGCCCAGGCCAGATAGGGTTAAAAAGCAACACACATGCTCTATACACTTTTGAATAACAAAATTTCATATTGAAATAAATGAGGAGCATTGAGAAATGGCAATTAAATGTACAAAGGAAGTTAGATTGAGAGTGCTACAATGGAAAGTATTACAAAATATATACCCAACACAGATTATGTTACAAAATATTGGTGTTTCAGGAACAAATCAATATGAATACTACGAAGTAGTTGATTACACTGAGCATTTATTTAGCGAATGCGCGGAAGTGGCACCCTTACGGCTAATGGTAAGCCAAACTCTGAAAACCAAATTGCAAACGAATATTATTGTATAAACTACAGAAATAATGTTTGGTTACATGTCGGAACTGGGAGCAAATGAGTCTCAGTATGTTAATATGGATATATTAGTGGCCCAAAATGTGCATAAGCAAATATAAATATTGTGGAAGAAAATAATTTTGATAATGATATTTGAATAATAAGGCTTAGAAGTTTGTGAATTGTAAACCAATGTTGTGTATCATATTGATATCGTGGAAATAAATGTAGATTTTACAAATATAATAAACAATAAAATAAAATAAAGTAGCTAATTTCCACAACTTCGGTTTGGTCTCGCGCAGCATCCCACAGTCGTGCCTCTCGTGTACCTGCCTGTCTAGTTTCCAAGTCACATATTAAATAATAATAATAATTTCATTGGTTCGTTTAAATGAGACAGGCATGAACCTCAATGCTTAGGGATGCTGGAATCGGACCAAATACATCGTGAATCGAGTCGATCTGCTAAGGGGAATTATTTAATGAAATGATAATTTCCCTGAGCTCGGTAAGACGAATCTTGAGGTATTTCTCTTTGTTCTCGCTAGACGATACAATGGAAAATACTCTCGACATGTTTTAGTTATGGTATGTGGTGTTTTGTATTCCGACTGACACAATAAGGAGGAATATCAGAAAACAATTTAAAACCCCAGCTTTTTTCTTTGTCATATTATGGATAGATTTTATTGTATTTATATTAATTACAATTAATAAGTATCAACGAAATTACTGTCTATGAAATTTTTTGTCCAGTAGAGGGAGGAGGAAATTTGGCTTAATGTCATACTCAAGTTTGTTTCACTCATATGGTGACAGTCAGTTTGGTTGGTGGAGGAAGCCGGAGTACCCGGAGAGAACCACCGCCCTTCGGCAAGTAACTCACAAACTTTCACACATGGACCAGTAGATAATTTTATGTATTATATAAATGTCAATTACGATTTATTATAGTAATGAATATTACTGGATAAATTTATTGACAATTTAATATATATATATAGAAATTAAAGTAAGATGTATAAAAATGCAAAATTCTCTAATACACATACACGCATATTCAGGACACAAGCGTTGATTTTTGACTGCTTATGTACTCGGATACGGACTCTTAAATGTATGTATGATGTGTTAGCACAAGGGCCAGGGTCGAAACTGACACCACCTGAGCCGTAGATTTTTTTGATAACAGCACATCGAAGTGGTATATTTGTGCACAATCATCTATTTCGGAGTGTAAACAACACTCTTTCCCCACCGTGAATATACAAAAGAAGCCCAGAATCAAGATAAATTTTACCCCGAAATTAGTGTGAAGTGCCGAAATATGGGGTCTCTATACATAACCCCATACTTTATATAAAAATACACCAAGGTGTTATGCAAATAGGCTCAAAATAACCCCAATATGATAAACTACAAAGTTATGGAGCTCTCAATTGTTTGTCGTTCAAAGGATAGCGCAGAAAGTTTGGTAGGGGCCATAAGTGCCCCCAGGCCTCGCAGGGTTAACATATTCGGTTTTATTCGGACAGAGGCTATATTCAGATGCGAATATTCACTCTGTATATCGTCTTTATATACTCCAATCATCTTTTCAACATGTTTCTGAATGTTATCTTCTCTTTTTATTTTCCACAGCTTGGATCGATTTTCTTCTAGATACCCTAGATTCAAAGTCCCATGATGTCAAGTCTCATTGATCAAAATATTGGCGGGTCGCTATATACATGTAGCTGAAATATTACTGAACGCGACGTTAAATTTAGTTCTTCCTCTCTCTCTCTCTCTCTCTCTCTCTCTCTCTCATTGACGGATTACATTATATAATTAGTCAACTCCACATTGGCGTTTTATTACGGGTATCTTTGCATGACGTTAACAAAGCTGCAATACTCATTCGACGATTAAAGGCGAAAAATTACACATTTACCGGTACACAGATATGTTTTCGCAATTTTCGTTAGCTGATGCGTGTTTCCTTTATTTTTTTATTTTCTGGGCTGCTGTATGATTCCATTACTTTCCGTATACGATAAGTAGTCTTAGGTATTTGTGCGGATTCCCAGCTCTTTGCGAGAGTCATACATGAATCAATTCAGATCCTGAGCGGGCTAATCATCCGATAAACGTGAACATGTCAAGATGATCAACGATAAGGAATGTAAATCAGTACTGCATTTAAAATAATGCCTGTCATGGTGAATCTCCCTTGAATTTAGGATATCGTACACTCAACTTAATTAATGCCCCCAAGAGAGCTCAGCAAGATAGATTCCAACTTCTCCAGATGCTATTTAATTTTCAAGACATTTATATCTTGATTTCTTTCTCTACTCCACGGGCAGGCAATGGGAGATATGAAACGGAATTTAATGATTTACTGCACAAAGGAACCATTAGCGTACGAAATCAAATAGTTCAAAAGGATTGTTCGTGCTGTTCATTGCGGTAGAATTATCTTACTGTAATAGACACTGCACGTTTGCATCAAACCAGCGCATCAATTTGATAATAGATGAGTATTAGCTCAGCTATATTTAACAACTTCAACATCAACAGACGTAGTTGCCGAAAAAGCAGTACTGTGGGTAATATTGGTGTCAGATCCGAAATTCAAAAGGCAGCTATCATCCAACAAATGCTTGCTTCAGTTGTTTATTGTTTGTAGCTGTTAGCTCCATAATCTATATAGATATCAAACCAAGATACTATGGGACACAAAGTTAATCCGTAAATAGTTTGTCAATACTTGCAGAGAGACAACGTGATATACGCATTTGTCATAATCCACATTTCTACATCAAACTATTTTGAATCAGTTCAGATTACTATTGGAGCTCGTACAGCTTTGATGAATTTAAATGATTTTTCATAGAACTCTGAATCTAGGTATTCGTGCCCCAATCACGCATGTTTATGCAATATAACCTAATCTTATCATAGCTTATCATTTTGGGTCAACCCGGTTCCAATTTCCAATTTCATTTCCATGACAAAAACAAGAGTACATTATGATTTTTTACTTTCAAATTTAGTATATCAATATTTTGTGACACATGGGATTGCATTCCGTCCACACACGCTACCGGGGTGGTGGCGGTACCTGGGCGCACCTGTACCAGGCATTTTGTTTTCGGACTATAAAATTAGAACGATTCTTCTCAAATTTGGTATTTTAGTATCTTGTGAAACACTGGGACAGCTGTATGGATTCATTGCAAATTTGGTATATCGATATCTTGCAACCAAATGTTGCTTGGTATATCGTTCCGTCCACTTACAACCAAGGGTGGCGCCGCATGGATGTCAAAACATAGGTGGCACTATGTATGTGGATACCTTGCTACACTATATTGCTTGGGATTAATTATCGTAACCCTATCTGGCCTGTGCTTTTTGGGACCTGTCCAGGGCTGAGGTCAACCTAATTATTGTTTTTACCCATTGAGCTACGAGGGCTGAAACACAATACCCTTGGGTCAAGCTCTACCAAAAAATGTAAAAAAAATCCCAAGATGGCCGCTTTGATGACGTCAGAGTGACGTTATTTTCAAAAACGGCATTTTCTGATCGATTTTTCGGCCAGATTTTTCGAATTTTTATTTATGTAATTTCTTCGCAAAAATAGGATAATAAGTTAGTAAATATTAATCTGATGTGAAATGAAATAGTTTTTAACCACTTCTCTTCGCTGGGAAGCAGCAATTTTGAAGAAAAATGACGAAAACATCACTTTTTTGGTACCCCACGTGGGCACCATCTTGAATTTACTCATGATATCCCGCTCGTGGAGTTATGCAAATGAGCACAAAATGACCCAAGTATGATAAACTACAGAGTCACGGATTTTCAACATCCTATTGTTTGTCAATTCCGGAGATGGCCTGTTAGGGTTAAGAAATAATGAATGTTCACTTTATTCCTTGTGCAAATGGAATGCATCCTCGATCGTATTTGATCGATTGTATCTGGTTTATATAGAT
The DNA here is from genome assembly GCA_036873755.1 of Hanleya hanleyi. Taxonomy (NCBI): domain Eukaryota; kingdom Metazoa; phylum Mollusca; class Polyplacophora; order Lepidopleurida; family Hanleyidae; genus Hanleya; species Hanleya hanleyi. The sequence goes on from JAVTVY010049667.1 coordinate 6,011, forward strand.
ATCAAACGAAGATTAACAAAAGATAATCAAAAAAGAGTTTCCGATAATGCCAGAGACAACGTGATATTCCTGCAGGTAAATCCAGAATACGAACGAAAGCAAACAAGTGTCAATCAATTTGGATTACCGTACTGTTTGGGAACTTACAGCTTCATTGGCACGTGTCCGTTTACATATCGCTAGATACTTACTCGGGCCTCTCTCATTATTTGTGGGACGTAGGCAGTACTAGTACTGTTGTTTAGGCAACTCTGGGTATTGATTTCATCTTGTTTGCTCTTGTTGATCGGCGTATTAAAAATATTTTGCTGGTCTGATTGTTCATCTATATTATCAAGTTGAATCGCTAGTTTGAACCAAGAGTATTAGGTTCGTCACCCTTCCTCACTGAGATAAGAAATGTTCAAGATCCACTTTACTACATCGTGAATCTGGTTTTATTCAGATTGGGGTACGGGTGTACTATATATTTGAAAATGTAACGACAGATCATGGAAAAAATTCTAGTCTGGAAGTAAGAACTTCTGAAAATGTATCCGCGACACATTTCCACCAGTTCATTCCCATTGTAGTGCCTATATCCAAAATGCCTTCCGAATTTACAATGATGTTCTGCGCGGAAAGGAGTAATGCCCGATCCCGGGTAAAAAAAAAAATGATTTTCTTATTATTGTATCTTTCTATAATCTAAAACACTTCACTTCTTATACGGAGATAATTTCTGATGAAAAGTGTTTCCCTATATGACATTTTCGTCGTCAAACTTTCCGCAAAGAAATTCTGAAATCGTTTGAATGTCTGATCTGTATGACCGCTATGGGAGGACGTGATCGTTTACGGTATTACACGGACCAATGCTTCGTGATAAAATGTCTGGTAAATTCCATGTAGTGCACAGTCAGAAAAAAAGGTGATGGTCCATCACCCTTTAATGGTGATCAGACCTGGTTATCACCTTTAAAAGGTATTTTTTGGAGCCACATCCTTTACATGGTGACGGCCATCACCTTTTAAGGGTGATGATGTTGCCTCATCACCATTAAAAGGTGATGAGCTAAATTTACAATCATTGCTCATCGCTATTCCGAGGTGATGGCCATCATTTTTAAAGGTGATCATAAGAAAGGGGTGATGGCTCTAACTCATCACCTTTTCGGGGTGATAGTTATCACCTTTTTTCTGGCTGTGTGAACCCATAAGAAATCGGAAATTATTCCATTGTGCACCAAATTTTGTTCTCCTTGTGATGATTAGACACATTTCTACCGCTTGTCCTAATTTTGTTGTCGATTTATCATACAGGTGAGAGGAGCTTTACTCTTGTCGCGAGAATACCTGCCATAAAACAGAACATCAGCAGAACTATAACTGACTAATCCATAATAATCGACCTTCAGCCGTACCTGTTGCGTTTTCCTTCGTTTTACGGTCGATATTTTCACAGTGTGTAGTTTTGCTCTCTTATAGTTTCTAAGCTATCCTTCCATAATTTTTCAAAATTGGATTACGTGATATGGAAATACCAAAATTCCGATTACGCAACTTTGAGGAGTTTGAAATCTCCAGAATTGTACTGTCCAATTTTAAAACATTTATGGGAACACCTAGAAGATGTAACTTAAAATAAAGGCCGTATTTTTTAAAAATTGCCTTATTGAACTTCAATATCTTAACTTTTAAACTCTAAATGAGAAATATTTAATCACGATAAATTGATTAACCCTATCTGGTCTGGGCGATTTGGGATGTACGGCAGCCTGGGAGGGGGGAGCGCGGAAAGTGTGTCCCCTATATATTTTCGCTATTGCAAAGGCTAAAGGGCTGAAACTGGCCACACTATATATTTGGGTCAAGCTCTACAAGAATATATATAAAAATCCAAGATGGTCGCCATGATGACGTCAGAGTAACGTCATTTTTTCCAAAAAGAGCATTTTTGGACGATTTTTCGGTCATAATTTTCGAATTTGACGAAAACATCACTTTTCTGGTACCCCACAAGGCCGCCATTTTGAATTTACTCATGATCCCCTGCTCGGGGTGTCATGAAATATGTTCAAAATGACCCTTATATGATAATCTAAAAAGTCACCGAGTTTCAGCTCTCAATTTTTTGTCGTGCCGGAGATAGGAGCAAAAGACCAACAGGGGGCGGGGCGTAATGGAGATTATGGATTGATTGTGACACTTCACTCCCTTCTGTAGTTATTTACAAAGAGAATAAAGCGAACCGGAACCCAGAACAGAACATAACTTACCTCGATACGATATATGTTATACATCGTAACCTGGCATGCCATTTATTTATAGACCCAAATACATGTATATAGTATACATATAGAGTCACGGCCGCAATGTTGGTTCATTGCTACAAAAAATCTGGACTGTGACGGTTTGTGAATGTCACAAGGAATACCTGTTTCCTTAAGTTTTGGTCCACAATCTATCAATAACGGAACTCGAATAGTTTAACATTTGAGGTGAATTATCATTAATTTTTGCAAATTCCTGGGGACGTCAATGTGAATGAAAAACATTTTTTCCCCACTGAGAGGTGGTAACCATTTCGAATTAAAAACGGTTTGCGACCACATCGTAGTCCCAGGTATGATGGCTTTCTGGCTTGGACGTCACTTGTTGGCGTAAAATGCCACGGTATGCTTGTCGCAAGGTATTATAAATCAAATCGTAAATCAAGGAATGGTCTCATTCTTCGCAAAAGCAGCTTCAAATACTTTGAGAGAATAGTATGAACATTCCTTGACATAAATAAACGGCCAGGCCGCTCGAATATGTGTTCTCTGGATTTCGAATCAGGGGATTTAGGAGGCCGGGGATGGGCTTCAAAACTTGTTTTCCACAAAAATGTCTTCCGAGCAGCTAACAGTCTGGCAGCTGGTCGGTGATTTCAACATGTTGTTGTTGTCGAGCTCAGATTGTCTTCTCCAAATTTAGGTATGCAGATTTAAGCTCGAAGTTTTGTATCATGAAGGAGTCGTAAATACTAAGGACAGTTTCCATAACAGTTGGTCGATGCCGATCGCAAAAATACGGTTCTTCTGATAATCTAATCTTGCCTGTCAACATAATGTCAATAGGGTTCGTTTCAGGAATGCATATGGGGGAACATCATGTTTTGACTTGGGCCAGTGTAGTATGCAAGGTAGAAAATTAATTCACCTATACGTTAGGGTCGTATGTTGGGGAATTTTCTAAAATCCATTATTTAATGAAAGTACTCAAGAGTACTATAGTCTGGAACAGTAATGGATGTGCAATATCGATTCGTTGCTTCAGAATAGTGTACATCTATTTCGATTTTCGGAAGTTTCCGAATTGTCACCGTAAGAGTTATTTGCCCCTGCCCGCTAGTGGGCACTCGAGTCAGGGAAAACAATATATGTACTCAATAAAATGACAAGAGATAGGGTGCAATAAGCCTTTTCGCGATTACAAGAATCGGGAGTGATCTAGAGTTCGCTGTGTGAAATGAGTTACCTGTATCTCTTTATTCAGCATTACAAAGGCATGAAAACAAATACAGTTTGCCATACACTGTTTACATCTGGACATTACAGAGAATATTTGAGCTCCTTGATGAAAGCTACCATGAACAATCTTTGTGCTGCTAATTATATGGGCAGGAGGCCCAGGATTTGTTTCCACGTCATTTGCCATTGTTATGAGAGCCGGCAAATAATACCTACATACAAACAATTGCATAATCCATAAACTGGCAAAATAAGAACAGTTAGACCTGAAAGCTTCATCCTCACTATAAAACCTGTAGTTTACTGTGACCTTTGAAATCCAGTGATGTGAAAAAGCATACACAATCGAAAGCATGAGTGCTGCTAGCTTTACCTGATTGTCTCGTAATCGTATGCAATGGATACCAATTTGTTGGCTGTACTGGTCAATAGAAATTCCCATCGTTCTTAGAAATTTAATTTACACGTGCCTTACAAGTTAAATTTAGAACTTTCGAGCGTGTTTTCAGCTCCAAATGTGCTCCACTCCAAAGTGTGCTCAACTCCAAGTGTGCTCAACTCCAAGTGTACGCTCAATTCGATCGTACAAACCAGACCTATTAAATTCGGGACAAATTCACAATCACGATTTAGCGAATTGGCACGGACAATTGACAAATAGGCGAAAATACTAATCTAAGTTGGCCAACTTCGTGTTATAAGAATTCATTATTTAATTGCCAAATTATGCGACAAATGTTTTCTCATTACCAGCACTGAAATGTAAATGTTGTTGTTGCTGAGAAAGGAATTCTGACGAAACGTTTTCCTTCAGCTCAAGTTGGGCTGTAAACAACACAAACAATGATTCAGTTCAAGGACGTAAATACAGTATGGTCTGGTACTTGCCAATGAATCAAACCAAGTTTTTCCCCCACGTCAACGGTTGTCCACTTCACACGTCTGCTTATCACGGGCAATGCGGACATTAAAATCCCGCCAGAAGGAAACCACGAGGTGCTGTGGAAACCCTTGTTACCATGTGCATAATTTAAACATAGTCCACTAATTCACGAGCAGTGTGAACAAAACAAGGTAAAAGATACGACTGGCGATTCCGTTAAAATACAGGCCTTCGCCTAATTCATCTAAATGTACAAACGTTTTTGGTTGGTTTTATCCCTTCGGAGTTAAAAAATGTGAACCTGCGGATTTTCCTTCCTTTGACCGCATCACTCGTTGGCTGGCCTAATCACACTCATAAGCTGGCCAGATGGCTCTGCGCAGATGGCTCTGCGCAGTTATTGGGTCAGGGGTCTGCCGGATATAGTGCGTGTACCAGTGTTGGCAAGCAGCCAAATTTGCTGTACGGCAGCAGATTCTGGGAATAGGGCTTCGCCCTGTTCCAGACAAAAACCATAACCCAACATCCAAGCTCCTTAGATTGCAAGTAAATTGAACACTTGTGGGAGGCGATGGATCATGTATTTGCGGCAAGGGGTATTCAGACATGCATCAGAAGCATTCGAAGAGAAATACTCTTTGCAGTTGATTTTTGTCGCAAGATAATGTAACAGTTCAGGCGAATTCGTTAATGGCGAAGTGTAGGTTAAAATACTTTTTTATAACTCTTGCTGATGTATTGTATGCGAACATATTGACGTATTGCAACAATTTGGAATTCCAGCTAGCTTTTTCGTCGCCGCATACGATCGTAAGCGGAAACAGTAGTCTAGTTCCCTAAGACTAGCCACACTTCAAACAATGTCTAGTTTGGATATCTCATTTAAAAGCATAATGTATTGAATTAATAGTTACCGGAAGTAGTCATGCATGGACAAGGACAAGAGTTCTCATAAAGAAGTCGCCTACTATACGGTAAATCATCATTTATCTAACATCTTGTCTACGATCGTAAACCAGAACTACACGATTGTGAGGCTAATCGGTTCTACTGGGTGATAACTAATATTCGTGAATTATATTTATCGAATTCGCACTTGAAAAGAGAAGCATGAAAGAAGAATATTCCTAAACGACGGAAAAATACCGTTATACTCTTCCCAAGTGTCTGTAAATTGTCACGTATCAGATAAAGTACACGAAGTGAACAGTCTAGTAAAACATTTTCTTTACCTTGTAAAACGAGGTTCCGAGAACTTGGAAGACTTTCATGTAACCTGCCGTTGCAATAACCTCAGCTGTCCCCAACAAGATTTTGCTAATATATTAATATCTGCGAGATTGCCCGCTTCTTCACAATCCTTCCAGGATGTGTGTATTATATCAGTATAAACTTGGTCACGTGGTGTATGGTTACAACTAACCATGTATTAGCTAGCGATGTATTATAATATGAATTGACAGATGAATGTTATTTCCAACCTATAACTACATATTCAGGGACGCATTATCATCCAGTTTCCAAATACAGCGATATGTATACAAGCGTCTAATCCGTCATTAAATTTTCTGTCATCGTGCATCAACGAATTTCCGCCTCATTAATCCATATGTCACCGATGGACAAGGAAAAGTCGTTGTCCATAAGGAATATCCGGGTGACAAAAATCCAATACACGCGTCAGATTCGACATTCAATAGCCAATCGTCTTCCACAAAGAATTAATGCGTCCATAAAACGAAATACATTATTAGCGCCAGAATTCAGATAGGCATCAAATAAATATATCAAAACCACACAAACAAGACAGTTATAGGACACAAGTATTCAAACGTTTCATATTCAGACGACTTCCAAAGAGTTTCCTGGTATGAAGTTGTTGTTTCCAAGATAAGATAAGTTGTTTGGTCGAGGACAGAAAAGCGGTCAACATGGTTCCACTGGTTCCAGTAAGAGAGAACATGGTTCCACTGGTTCCAGTAAGAGAGAACATGGTTCCACTGGTTCCAGTAAGAGAGAACATGGTTCCACTGGTTCCAGTAAGAGAGAACATGGTCCCACTGGTTCCAGTAAGAGAGAACATGGTTCCACTGGTTCCAGTAAGAGAGAACATGGTTCCACTGGTTCCAGTAAGAGAGAACATGGTCCCACTGGTTCCAGTAAGAGAGAACATGGTTCCACTGGTTCCAGTAAGAGAGAACATGGTTCCACTGGTTCCAGTAAGAGAGAACATGGTTCCACTGGTTCCAGTAAGAGAGAACATGGTTCCACTGGTTCCAGTAAGAGAGAACATGGTCCCACTGGTTCCAGTAAGAGAGAACATGGTTCCACTGGTTCCAGTAAGAGAGAACATGGTTCCACTGGTTCCAGTAAGAGAGAACATGGTCCCACTGGTTCCAGTAAGAGAGAACATGGTTCCACTGGTTCCAGTAAGAGAGAACATGGTTTCACTGGTTCCAGTAAGAGAGAACATGGTTCCACTGGTTCCAGTAAGAGAGAACATGGTTCCACTGGTTCCAGTAAGAGAGAACATGGTTCCACTGGTTCCAGTAAGAGAGAACATGGTTCCACTGGTTCCAGTAAGAGAGAACATGGTTCCACTGGTTCCAGTAAGAGAGCGGGACGCTTTTGTTACTGAAATGATAATATAATTCCAAGAAATAATAATATAACTCCAAGAAATAATAATATAATTAAACAAAAAAAAACTATTGTCACGATGTATAATCCGATAAGAAAATATAACCCTATTTGAGAAAGATAAGAGGATTATACCAATACGTCTCAAATTTCGATAAATGCGATTACCTTACAAGCTAGTTGATTATGTGTTATGTCGGCACCTCTTCCCACTTCCCTTATATGTGTTGTAATTATGTAATTTCAATACTGCACAAATGGACTGGGTCTATACTGGGGCTTCCACTTATATATTACCTTTGAAGTAGACGAAGGTAGGAGATGATCAGGAACACCATTACAGTTCATTTACAATCGAATCGAAGGATTTGCTTCTTCAGGGAAGCGTTAAAATATTAATATTATATGTGTTAGTGGAGATGGTGTAAGCCCATACGAATTCTACATTGATTAGTAACCGAAGGGCCATATGAATACGAAAATCTTGGATTACTTTCAACTTCTTCAGCTATACGGAGTTGGTTTTTGAATGAATTGAGAGAAAGTGAATTTCGAATGGGTTACTCCAATGTCTAATTGACTGGGGAAGAAGGACTCACGACACGATTCCGTCCTCGCGTAAATAGTATTTCTATGATCCTTGCTCCTTAAGCTGCGGCCTGTAATATTAGATACGATAGAAGGACACACAGAAGAAAGACATTCTGACGCAAGACAATTTTTAATTTTAAACATCAAGTTCAATTATCTCCAGCGCCGTCGGTTTTTGAGTGACTGCTGTCCGGATTCCCCTAGTAGAACTTCACTGCTAGCAAGTCCAAGTCCACCAGTACAAAGGAGACCATTTTCGTTGTATTTTCTCCAATGAATCGCTATCTTGTTTCGTACAATTATCGTATATGACAGGACCATAATCAAGTATTGATCTAACTACAGTTCTGTATATATTAATCAATGATACTCAGGTAAATTTGTTTTGTTTCTTTTGAGTACTGATAAAGTTTTCATAGTCTTTTCTTTAATATAATTAATATGGTCTGTATTGAATATGATATCAAGGTGTTTATGTGTATCTAAGCAACGAAGAGGTATGTCGTCAAGGGCTATTTTAAAGCCATATACTGATTTGATTTTGTTTGCTGATTATTAAGTTAATGGACTCTGGGTCATCGAACGTTATCAACCATTGTTTAGCCCATATAGAAAGTCTTTTCATATCCCGCAGTATTCTATTTTCAGTATCACGCTCGTTTTCTATTGGAGTCGATGAGGAGGGGTCGTCAGCAAATAAGCAAATTCACATTCAAGATGGTCTACGGTATCATTTACATATATCAGATATAGGAGAGGCCAAAGTAGTCCAGCTCCAGGGTTTATGACGTAATAGTATTACCTTCAATAGTCATCCGTATTCTTCTATTGGATGAATAACTTTCAAACCAGGACAGTAATTCACCTCCTATTCCAGATGACTTTAATTTGTGTACCAGACCTCTGTGCCAGACTTTGTCGAATGATATAACTTCGCGGAAGACCATACACGTAAGTAGTAAGGGAAGTCTAACCAGCTTAATTTTCCCTATCCCTTTAACATGGGAGCCTGATTTCCCTCCTCATTTGACCTTTGACCCCTATGACATAGTCTGCAGGATGACGTCAGGGTGACGAGGGGAACGGGATTTCCCGAGGGTTGGGAATAAGAGTGTTTTCACGAATGAAGTAGGTCAACCGGAAGTGACGCCATCAAAACCGGAAATAGCCTTTATCTCGTGAATGGCAGGGGCTAGAGATATGGGATTTCGACTAATGGATACTTTACAGCGAAAGTGTGATCATATCACTGACAGCATCTGGGATTATCAGTAAATAGGGTTATATCTGGGTTATTTCTTATTTGCGAGAAGCTAACGCTTAATAAACGGGAGATGATGCTGAATACGGTAATGTGTTGGCTGGGCTGCTACAACATCGGTTTCATTAGAGTTCGATACTTTCCAAGGAATTATGGCATAAACTACGCCAAATTCGTTCCCTGTGCATGTAGTAGTCTATTTCTTACTATCGGACTAAATACCGTCAGTCTATTAAAATGGTGAGAACAGACTAGCCAACCGAGCCTCATACCTTATTACGGTATACCTGTCCATTCTGCAGCGAACTACCAGGTAAGGTATTAAAATGCTGAGGGAAGGGGGGACTAATCTATAGAGGTCGAATACGCGAGTTAAAGACTCGGTTCCTCGAGTCGTTTAACAGATCAACAGACATGAAAGACGAGAACAACAACAACAGATAATGTACATATTGATGTTTTAGTCATGAAAACTTCACCTACATACAACACCGACAGACGGGGCTGTAGAACATATAGTTATACACGGTGTCGTCGATAACTGTACGAGGAATGGCAGAAGTTACAAAGCTAAAACGATGATCTACATATATAAGAGGTCCAACCACTCACATTGTAGTGCGGCCATTGTACCAGAGACTATTCAGTTTACCAAGGGTATCGCAAATCTAGAATAGCATACAGGGACGCTAAGTTAAACGTTGGTTCTTCTTTCCCGGTGTATTGAACAAACATGGCGATAGTTGTAATTTTCAATTTTTGTTTTAAGTGGATACATGTCCCATTGTCGCAGTAAGGTATTAGCGCAGTTGACGTGTATGTGCCGGCACGTTGGACTCGCGAGTCGTGAATATAAGATATTAGGCCCAGCCCGTCACAGCGAGAGAGGGATAATAAAAAAAAGGAACAAACCACGTGTTTACTGAGCACAATTATAATCTTAACAGTTGTTCATGCAGTTGTGGAACATGTTAAATGAATATTCGTATGGTACTTATCGAGAAAACAAAAAACGTTAAGTTTGGATGTACAACATTAACCGGCCGGTTACAAATACGTATATCGGCGTGATGTCTGATTCAACATTCAATGTTCAGCCGTGGTCATTCAAGATTTTCGAGTTCATAATCGACCTATTCCGTATGACAGTTAGCACCGATTTTAAATGTGTATGAAATAAAAGAAATTTAAATACAAGAAGGTGTTTTGTCAGAGAGAAGCGGTCGACAGGTCTCATTGATGTCGGAAAGACACCATAGTGTTCTTTACATATAATACTAATCACTGACCATCATTCTTCATCCAAATCCTCGAGTCGTTTTCCAGAGTATATATCTCACACAATAATCGTGGTTGTTCATAGGGAGAGAGAACACATGCTATTCACACCACTGCGTTAAGCGGAATTAGACAAAAGTTACGAGACAGAGATCGTTCACGTCAAAAGGGTTCTTTCAAACGTGTCTTTCATGTACAATGGTTCAATAAGACCTTCATAGAAATATTTTTGTTATTAAGACCTACTCGTGCTGTTGAATTTTCGTATCTTAATAATACGGCTGTGTTCGTCTACTAGCTTGTGGGGCATCTCATAACTCGTTAATGTTTCTAAGTGTATTAAGTTGAAAACGCACAAATAAGTTATGCAGCAAGTCTTGTACATGCGAGCTCCATTATGAGAACATTACGTGAAAGAATACTGTAAGTATTCCAGTAACTAAAATATTTATTTAATAGGCCTGAATAATACCAGCCCTCTGTGAGTATGTTTGCTTGTGGAGATCACCATGATAGTGTTACTATTATACATATAAGTGTACATACCAGGTTTTCGGAAGGCTGAACATTTTAATACAAGAAAAAACAACCCCTTTAAGTCTCTAGAGCGGGCACGGCACTGAAATATCTCCTCGTTTCCAAGCTGATGGTAAGAAACTTGTTTTGACCGTGTCTTGTCAGTTATGTCTACATAATTTACTGTTTAATAAAGTTGTATGCCTTATGATATCCACTTGCACTATACATGTGTTCAAGTATAACCTATAGTCAATGTGAACTGTAACCCGTGAAGTTACCGGCTCCAGAAAGTCACAGTTATTTCGTCACAATGCCATCGGTTATTTCGATACGGCACGGGTTTTCCCAACAGCTTTGTTGATTTCGTCACAATGTCATCGGTTATTTCGATACGGCACGGGTTTTCCCAACAGCTTTGTTGATTTCGTCACCATGTCATCGGTTATTTCGATACGGCACGGGTTTTCCCAACAGCTTTGTTGATTTCGTCACAATGTCATCGGTTATTTCGATACGGCACGGGTTTTCCCAACAGCTTTGTTGAAGTACATGATGTCTCCATGACATGTTTTTTTTCCAAACTTCCAGTCTATCAACCAATCGCTGACAGATTTCATTCGTCTATACACCAATTCGAATATTGCTGCAGCCATAATACCTTGTCATCTCGGTGCCAGAAGACGTGTTTGGCAGTTTCAGCATAACAAAGGTATGTATATTTCACTGCTTGAAAATAACTTGGCTTGAGTTCCTATACATCTTAGACACTTTGGGTAAATTTTTGGTAAATTCATTCTGTACGTTCAATATTGGCTCATCGTGAAAAGTGTAGATTACCCACGGCCAGGTTTGTCCAGAAAATATGATAAGGACTATTGATGAAACATTACCGTATTAACAGCTTGTATGTTTGCGCCGGAACTGTTATCTATGAATTGAATGGATTTCAAATCAAACACATGCTGTTCATGTAGTCAGTATGATATAATTCATCACGACAAACTAATCTACAATAAGAATGAAACTACTCATCGATTTCAATATTAACATACAACACGTTTCAATCTTGGCTGGCTGATGAGGCCTCAACACCAAGACATTATTTTTCACCCTTTGTTGATGCAGTCTTCAACGTGAAGTTCACCCATACAGATTTTATATAAGAAACATATGGGAACGTTCGAATTATTTCTTTACCACGGTGCTATGACACACTTATGCCTACATCTGGCATGATCTAGTTTTAATATAGACGTGGAAAATCCACATGAGGTATTTCGGTCCGACAGCTGTTTATGTTAAAAAAACGGTTATAATATATATCGACATTATGAAGTTCGCATGTTTCGGGAAAGCAATAAATACACGAGTTCATACTTGTTTACATACTGTAGAGTATTTAACGTTCAAATTTATCGATAGTTCGATATAATCCTATTCGTTACAAGGGCTGGTAGTAGGGATAACCTTAAACATTTTTTCTCGGAACGGTAAACAGCGCTGTCGGGGTATACCGTGAGCAATAGCAACCAAACCAAACCACGTGTGTATATGTGCGTACAAAGAACCCACACCCGAAAATTTGTTTTCCACGTATTGTCTTATATTCAATGGGAGTGATAACAAACAGTGGGCTGCTGAGGATAAGTTTTTTAGAGAAAGGTCCTCATGTCGTATGTCAGTCGAGTTTTCCTAAACAATTTTCGCTCATATATTTGAGATGAAGTTCCACAATTTAAAGAGAGTACATCAGTTCAACTTATGCGTTAAACAGTTATGTGTGTTAAGTTTTAACTATCCGAAACATTCCGCATCATGTTTTACAAGAAAACCCCATTTAATGCCAGTCACGTCAGAGCCATCACTCGGAGGATAGTACTGGATAAGGTTCACAATTCCAAATTATTCGTATTTCGTGCGGTTTTGTAAAACTATTTGTTGAAACACTTCATTTGGTTTATATTGTTAAATATAACTTTTTAATTTAATTATGCATTACTTGTACAGTTTTATACATCGACTCTGTGCGATTTCCCTTTTTTTCTTTTTTTTCTGTTTTTTGTTTTAGTTTTAGCTTCGAAAGATCTACATTTTGTCATGACAATATGTTTAAGTCTTCGATTGGTAAAGTTTCCATATTTTTCGCTCATGGTATCTAATAACTCCTACTCGAAATCAGTTTCGGTTATTGCTGTTCTCTGTTTTAACGTGATAAGCCTATTTCATCTCGATAGATCAAAACGGTTTGAAATTTTTTCAGACCTGAATTGGACAGTTTTTGTACATCTGCAATAACAATGTCCGATATAATTCTTGTTTTACCATATATGATAGTTCCATTGCTACAAATGGTGCATCATTGAAACTGTTTTATTGTTCTTGTCAGTTTTGTATGGGGAAAGAGTTTTCTGCAAAGTTTTCTTCGTTCAACATATCCCCTTCACAGTTTCTTGTTTACTATTTCTTCAATGCTAGCCACCAAAAAAAAATGTTTTGTTTGAACAAATCACAATATTGCTTATGTAAAATTATAAATCACTTGGTAAAAGTTGTTTATCTCAATACACACTTTCATTACTTGTTACAATTTTATTATCAGGAAATTATATTTGTCTAGTACATTCACACTCGAAAACTCTTAGTCGGTTTGGTACATTTTTTTTATCAAGATGTGGTAGTACTAGTGTTTGTTTTAGCCAAAGACAGAGTAGTCTGTTTCTCTATATCAAAGCAATTCATTGTTTTGAACAAGTTTGGATGGATTTTAATGAATTTTGTGTGGACATTTTGATTTGGGAGTATTTTTGTCTGAGCTCAAGTTTTAAAATATGTGGTTTGAGTACCCGAGCATTGTTTTATTCGGTTAGATGAGCACATTTTGAAGTATGTTTTGGTTTTATTAATCATTTCAAGTTGTATTTTGTGCTTGGAAGTTAATCTGGTCCAAATTGTCTTGTTCAAACATAAGTTGAGTGAATGGAAACTTTCCAATGTGCCGAGTAATTGTGTTTGTTGGTTCTGCCTGACTTCAGTGAATTTGTACTAGTGTCCAAACTTGAATATTCATCGTCAAACATACAATTTTTCTAGTATAGCAGTGACGGTCATGTTTATTTCGCCTACATTGCCTATTAAAACCGTATGTAACTGAGTTTCTCGGGGAACGATTTTCTTCTTTATTCATACCTGTACATTAATACAGCAAGTTAAATTGTGCGGAAAAATATGGTCTGACTGCCTGTTCCACACAGATATGCAAGAGCTAGAAACTCGTATTTATACGTTCCTCCAGGAGAAAACACTAAGTGTAGAACGTTAGTCCGACTAAACGCTTCAAAGATACAGTTAATTTTAGGATGTAACCTAACATTGTCCTGCTAACATATGGTGTCGTTCAGTTTGACTGGCCATAAAGAGTAGGTCGTGCCGGCCACGTCACCCCACACATGTTCCCTCAAACTTTTACTACAAATGACGCATAGCCACTTATACATATCTAAGTTTCCACTGTGATATATCTGTCAAAAAAATATCATCTAACATTCAGGTCACCCAATCTTCTATCCCGGTATTTCCAAACGTCTCCAGTTTCTATCCACTCAAGATTCATATTATCCTTTCTGCATTGCTTATACACAAGTAGAATCAGTTTCCATTTTTTTTTCAATGACATATCCCAGTGTTTCCCCCCCGGTTTGTCCAATGTACATTTTCACCAATCCACAGAAATGTTATATAATGGTCGGTAAATTCATCCAGTATCTCCCTCGTTTCACCATATCCCAGTACTACCCTGTATACACAGGCACAAATACTACAAGTCATTCAAATGTATTTCCCCCTATCATTGCAATATTACAACGCTAAAGACGCTGCACAATGCAATAATTAATTCCAATATACTTTCAGAGTTTCACTCTGCAAGTTATAGTCACCAGCGATGCTTTGAACGGCATAATTGTCTGGATTGTACATTTAAATCACAACTGCAAATAACCTGTAAAACCCGAAACAACTATGGAATCATACAGATCTATATTCGTTTTGGGGGTTTTCCCGTCTAATGACTTATTAAGCTCTATCCGGCCATTGGAGAGATTAGTATGACAGTCAACCAATCAAAATGCAGATTTTTGTTCAACGTTGTACATAAAAGCATATTACCGTTACTTCATACCATTTCACATCACGCTCTCCAACAGGAACGACGTATATATTCTCTCTCTTCTAGATGTTAACATCGGTTGACACAGCGTTTGTGAGATATACGGTTTTTGACTTTTGTAGGTATCCTTGCTATTACGAGAGGCCAGACTGAAGACCCACCAGTGTGCCGTATATTCTTCGGGTAACGGTAGTGGTAAGTATCTCTTTGTATAACCAATTAGAACATAGATGATGAAGTTCAATCATTGAACATACGATTGTCAGAGAACGAATAACTCAAGGACAATACTTAGCCAATCAAACATTCGTGCCCTGGTTGTATGCACATAAGAGCTAGGCATATGAGATAGTCAGAGATTAGTATGTCAGTCAACTAAACAAAATGCAGAATTTATGTTACACGTTCACATAAAAAGATATTACCGTTATTTCAAACCGTTTCACACCACACTCTTGAAAAGGAACGACGTCTAGATATTAACATCGATTGACAAAGCGTTTATGAGATTGCCAAATATACTTGTTTTGTTTTTCTTTTGTAGATTTCCTTGTTATTACGAGAGGCTAGATTTAAGACCCAATAGTGTGCCGTGTATTCTTCGGATAACGGTAGTGGTAAGTATCTCTTTGTATAGCCAATTAGAACATACTATTGAACATACGATTGTCAGACAAAGAATGCCACCAAAAATAGGTAAGCCAATCAAAATTCGTGTACGGGGGGTGTTTGTAGATACATAGGTTAGACATATGCTGTTCAACTCATTTCACATTAGTTCTTCAACGAGGAAAGACGCGCTAACATTGTCGCTCCGTCTACTGCATTACATCTACCATACTTTCTTATATATATATATATTTTTAGACAAGCCTGTAAGATCAAGAGACCTGCTCAATACATGAGGGCAACGGACGTGATAAGTGTTTTATTGCATATAAAGCTTGGACTCGAACAGTTTATATGAAGCGAATCATTCGTCAATAGACAAGGACGACTAGAACATAAAGTCTGATGTCTGTCCTTTCAATACTACGAGTGACAGACAGCCATTGAGATTAAAGCTAGCCTTACAGGTCCACCAAAAGTTCATTGCACGTTAAAAAGGTAAACGTATCCAGTTCAATTCATTCCATCCCAGGTCTTTGACGAAGAAAGATACGTTCTCTCTCCGATTCCTATTGTAATACACTTTAGAAGGTTGGATTTACAGCAATACATTTGTTTTGCAAGCCAGCCTGAAATATCTCGATACCTGCCTAATACGCACCCCCGACAGTTTAAGACGACCGTCAACGCCACCACCACCACCGGGAACACATACCTGGTGCACCCTGTACCCTATAGCCCGTAGGGCATAGGGTACACCAGGGTGTGAGTGCACCAGGCATGTGTTCCCGGTGGTGGTGGTGGCGATGACGGTCGTCT
>JAVTVY010049668.1:0-23373 GCA_036873755.1 Hanleya hanleyi
ATACACCCACGTGGGGTAGGTGTGGCAAAACAGATGGTATTCAGCCAATGAACTATAAGAAAAAGATATGTGTGTGCATATTAATAAACCACGTTGGCTGTATAGGTCGTAGAAAATGAGCGCCTAAAAAATGAACACATTTCATTACACTGTTGCGAATTGTTGCGAGTGCACGGGTGACTCAGTGCGTTTTCATATCACGCTTTCACAGAATAGAATATCGGCTTATAAATGTGGGGTGGTGTGGTTAATTCGACAGTCTTCAAGGCCCTCCTTGGAAGTCTGAAAGATTTCTCAGTTTGATGAAAACATTATTTTTCGGCTACAAATAAATAATGCGTGAATTCTGATAGAACGTGAAACAATGTTTTATTCAGGTGAACGGTTGAACTGGAGCAACTGATGGTGTAGCATTTAAAAATTTAGCAGGGTAGCGGTACACTAAGCCACTATTTTTAATAATTTTATCGATTTTTAGACGCGTAACGTTATGGTGTGGTAGTGTGGAAAACCCGGTACACTGGAAATAAATCGGTTTTCCTGGGTAAAAATACGTCAAGTATGTTGCTCAGAGCCTTATAATATCACCCTGAAAATTGTAGCTGGTTTATCGAAAGAAAACTATAGAAAACTATAGAAAAAATAGCCTCCGTTTCAGTGCGGGGCCAACGTGCAGAGTTGCGAATGATTTTGGTGCGCTGTGGATGACGCCATCTAGCGGCCGTTACAGGCACTGAGAATGGAATTTCTATCGGCTTGAGGGGTCATCTGCTAATAACCAATAGGCCGGTGAAGCATCTGGAAACGATTTCAATGTTGCCTTCTCTCCCACCTGTGAGCGAATTCTTAATTGTTACAGTCCAGGCACAAATGACACGCAGATGTAGCGTCGCAAATGTTCTGAAGTATATTTATCTTGGAGCGAGCCTACAAAATTGCATTGTAATCTCAATTGAATTATTTTCTAGAACAGGGTACGGGTACGATACGATACGAATTTTATTACGATGAAATAACGGACTGAAATTATTGAACCAGCACAGGGGCTTGGACTAGAAATTAAACGGGTGTGATTTTGCAATAAATGCGAGTGCACGTATAAATTAGGAGTGGGTGTGGGGTTGAACTAGTGGCATTCTGCGCATGCGCGGTGGCCCAAGGGTATGGACATAGACGTTTTGGAGCTAGGGGAGCCCCTAATGGACCAATGGGGTCGAGTGAGGTATCAAAGTGAAGCTTAGGTGAAGGGGCATCTGATGGGTTGGGCGTGCGAAGCTCTCGTCCAATCAGAAGCGAGTATTTCAAATCCGTCCCAGAGCTCTCGTCCAATCAGAAGCGAGTATTTTGACCCGGTGCATTATGGGACATATCCAAGATGGCGGCACGTATGTTCAAGATGGCGGCACATCCGGTGTCGAAAACTGGCCATTTTTGTCGGGATGTGGTCACCTAGTGTCGAAAACAGGACCCTGTATGGATCCCGCTAGACGTGTTGGAGCTAGGGGAGCCCTTAATGGGCCAATGGGGTCGAGTGAGGTATCAAAGTGAAGCATTCGTGAAGGGGCATCTGATGGGCTGGGTGTGGGGTTGAACTATCGGCATTCTGCGCATGCGCAGTCTGGCCGTAGTATAGAAATAGACGTGTTGGGGTGGTGGTGGGCCCCTAGTGGGTCGATGGGATCGAGTGAGGTATCCATGTGACGCCTAGGTGAGGGAGTTACACTAGGGTGTCGTATCCATTCTGCTGCGCAGGTCACGTGGTGGGGTTGTGACGTCACTTCCGGTTTTCACTAAAACTACCTCCAAACCCAGAAGAGTTCCAACGTTCAGCCCTCCGGGGTGTTTTGCCGCCCCGCCCCGCCCCGCAGCGCGAGCGCGCGCGCGGGTTCTCCGGAAGTGCGCGTCATCCCCGGCAGTGCGCACGCGCGGATCAAAAGGTCACCTATCAAACGGTCTCCCTTTCGGCAAGGTTCGAAGAATACAAAGAACTTATAGTCATAATCTATACGTGTTGGACGAGTCTCTTCACTCACCGTATACACGCACCTCAATGAAATGCCCGCTCCAAACCTAGACCAAATACACGTACTTGGTCTGTGGGCTGATTTCATTCGAAGAATACAAAGAACTTATAGTCATAATCTATACGTGTTGGACGAGTCTCTTCACTCACCGTATACACGCACCTCAATGAAATGCCCGCTCCAAACCTAGACCAAATACACGTACTTGGTCTGTGGGCTGATTTCATTGGCTCTCTATTTTTTACTATAGTGCGCTTGCATTCTAACCTTGATGGGTTATATTTTGGCCCCATCCTACACCACTGATTTCAGTTTGACTGAATCTTCAGATGCATTATGAATAAAACACACAAGACAGGGTTTTTTTTTTGGTGAGATCTCATTTTTTTATTCAGTGAACAACAACAACGTGAGAACAACCACGTGAAAACTGAAGCCCAGAACACGGGGCTTGTAATTAATTCAAGCCCAGAACAGGGGGCGTATGTACATTGAAAGAATTCAAGCCCAGAACGGGACTTGTACATTGAAATGATGGGCGGCCCAGTCATAGACGAGTACATCTCGGTCCTCGGCCTTGGGGTACTCGTCAAACATGTGGACGATGGTAGATAAGGGTCTTCCCCGGCATCGATGGTACAGGTAAAACAAGCAATATTGTCCGCACACCATACTGTCCAGGCTTTGCAACGTTTTAGTATTCCAACACCACGTCTCTGTGCCTTGATCCATGAAGTCTGTTAAATCGGGATGGAGGGGTGGTAGGCCGTACGGGTCAAAGTATTCACCCTGCTCTTCTGTCAAGTACACGGCCACCCAGTGTTCACCGGGCCGATCCATCGGGTCTGTATTCAGGACATAAGCAGCCGGATACACACGGTCTAATGGGAACACATCTCGGGCGAACACCCCTTGAAAGACCCTACGTGTTCCTGGGTCAGTCTCCAGCACCGTGGTTATCTGGTCTGTATCCATGTTAGGTGGCGAAGTCACACAGCACGTTACGGCTTTTATCGATTTGAATGATGTTGTCAAACTCAGCGTAGCAGATCACATTGATGGTTTTCGGTAAAGGTGTCCCGAAGTGCAGTTCCAAGCGTAAGTTGCCTTTCTTGATGAGACTCAGTTGATGATCGTTGTCTAAGGTGGGAGTCAGATCGAAACAGAACAATGTGTACCCTCTGCCGAAATCGTCTCGACTGATCATATTTCCCTCGTCTTGGTTGATTTGGCCAGTTGCTGTGAAGAGGTTCCAATAGCTCCGGATGTAATTGTCCGTTCCAAAGTTAGGTTGTAAGGGGCGTGCCGGTACCTGTTGGCCATCCACATGCAGGGCCACGAAATTGATGTTGAACGCTTTTAGGTTGAACGGATTCCTCGAGAGAGTCCCATTATAACTCACGTTCTCCACACAGGCTAGGGTTAAACGCTTGGGCAAATCCCCCAGGAACAGGTTTTCTTGATTGACAATCATATTGCCTTTAGGAACGGAAAAGACCTTGGTCTGTACTCGTCGAATGGGGTACTGGGCTGGTTTTTTCTCCAAGGCTCTGATGTGCCCCAACTGTACACCTGGGCTGGGTTTCACTTTGCGTACAAACAGACTTGCCTCTTGGATGACAATGTTATACTCGAGGTCCTCATTCGGGGCCATCAAGGCAAACGCAGGCGTTGCGCGCACTAGTCGTATTTTGACAGGTACTCCATTCAAGAGGTATCGGTCCTGCATGAATAAGTCCGCATGCAGACGTCCCATCATATCGACCGAGTGACTCTCTGCTGTGGCATCCACTCTCTCCGTATAGCCGGCGTTATCAGGACTCGCTTCCATGTTGCCTGGGGTATCTCGGTAGAACAACGGGGCTGTCAAATACGACTTTTTAGCGTCACGCCCGTAGGATAACAGTGTTTCGATGTAGGCTCGGTACGGGTACGTGTTCGTCGAGGCGCTCACCAGTTTATCACTCAGGGCTATATCCACTTGCTGGAATAGCGAATGAAGCCAGAGATTCACTGGACCCACGGGTGCCTCTGCTTTCAGGACTGTCCCATCTTTATTGGTGATTTTAGCTTTCACATATAGGTACGTATGGGCTAAATCCAGGTAGGTCGTATCTGCGTTGGTGATGGTGAATTCAATGGGGCCTGTGGCTGTAATGCTGGAAAGGGGCAGATGTTCCACCCATTGACCCTCTTCGGCACTGGTCTGAGTAGGTGGGACGGTCCATAAATCAAATTCACTGTTGGTAGAAGGACACGACTCGGCATGGATGAAAGCCATCTTTAAGAAAAGATATCCTTTGTCTTCTTCGATGTGCGTCGTCGCTGGGTCGGTCGTCGACTGGTGCGTGGTCTCGGTGGGGCAGCTCTTTTATTCCCTACGGTGCGTTGTGCTTTGGCCACCAAGACGCCTCCCGCTTCTTTGGCCCGCCGTTTCAAGGATTCTTTGGGTGCCGTACCCCCCAAGACATCACCGGCCACTTGCAGTCCACTGCGCACCGCTTGTTTGCCGATCGCTTTGACCCCACGCGTCACCAAGGGCAGAAACGTTTTGACGATGCTCCCGAGTATGTTCCCCAGTCCATGTCCTCGTTGCATGCGTGTACCCGCAAAGACAGGAAAGTTACCCCCGGCCTGTTTGGTGTAATGATCGACGTAACTGGCTGTATGGCATTGATAAGGCACCTTCATTATGCAAAGTGAACCGCTCGGACTTGACGGAAATGAAGTGTCAGCACCACTTTTCCTCGTTCGAATGCCACCGATCGTCCCGTGTCGTCTCTTATATCGATGACGATGGAGCTAATATCGGTCTGACTGACCGGTAGATACACGATATGCCTGAAACTGTGGGTGACTTGAGCTCCATACGTGCCTTTCACCGGGCAGACGCGCAGTAGAGGTACGTTGCTGTCGCCGACAATGTGTGCATCGACCACGTCCGAGTAGACGTACAGGCCATACATACCACCACGCATGTCCATCGGGATGTGGGCTATCTCGCCGGTGGGGCCAGCGTACCCCTGGTAATTGAAACCCAGCATTTGCTGTAGGGTAAGACTGAGTTCGACACTCACGTTGGGGCTGAGCGTGAGATTGGCCTTGTCGTTGTGTGCGTTGTAATCGAAGTCCACATGATTTTTGAAGGGGAAAGATTTGATGGGTTTTGAAGTATTCGTGACGTCTCGTAGAGACTTATAATGCATCAGACTTCTCAGCCCACCCATGAACTCCTTGGGGGTATCGTATTGACCTTCGGGTAGTTTGAGTCGAGTTTCTTGTCCTTCGTAGGTCACCTCGTACCATACTTCATTGGCTCGCACGTTGTACCACGAGTAAGGGTATTGGATATCCACGAGTCCACATTCCCAGCGTCCAGGTAAATGCAACGGTTGTGGTAACTGGGTCACGTACTTGGTCAAGGTGTTGTCAGGAAACACATCAGCCGAGCTGTTACTGGGTAGGGTGAGGTAAAACATGATGACTGAGCTGTCCTGCTGCTGCTGTTGGTTTTAATACTTCTCCCAGCCCTTGGGCGCTAATCGTCGTGATGGTCGCGGTGATTTAGCTCTTGGTGGTTGCAGGTGGTGGCGTGGTAAAAGGGGTGAAAACGTAGGTGCCCGCCGTGGTGGTGATTTGGGTGGTGACTCCGGTTCCCAAGGTTCTGGTGGTGTACTCACATTCTGCATAAAGGCCCAGCGCTCGGGGTTCCCCACCAATTCCTGTGGTACATGCATGTCTTTCAAGCCTTGAGCGAAGACCTCCCATCCTCGAGGATTCGTGTGCGTCCTGCGTTGACGCATCAGGTCATTCACTAAATCCGTCATGTGGGTCCCGGGGACCACCTGATTCTGTACCAGGAGTTCGCCTTTATCATTCCAAGTCATGTTAGGATTCTGTTTCATTCGTTGTAATACCAGGCCAGCTTGTTTCTTGAACGAGGCAGGTACACTCTTCAGGACTTCGTCTTCGACCCACTGTGGGGCTGTGGAAGGTACTCCACCCGGCTGTTGGAGCGGTGCTGAGGTCGGCGGTGTGTCACGTGGTGATGGTGGTGGTGGTGGTGGTGGAGCAGAGAGGGTTTTGTATTGGTCCATGAACGTCATGTACCGCTGAAGCGTCTCATTGTACCGTTGTACTTTCTCACTATCGCTTAACCCCGGTCTCTGTAAGATCTGTTGCATCTCTCCATCGAGGGTGTTTATCGTCTTCACCGTAGAAGGGACAGGGTAGGGCGATTGGAGGTTTTGAAGGAGCCGAGGTTCGACGAGGACCATTTTTTTCGTGTGGTTCATTGTCGGCCGAAGAGTCCACCCAATACTGGACCCAACACGGAAGCGGCCAACGGTGCTAAGATAGCCCCGAGAAATCCGCCTTGCTGTAACACCTTTTTCTTTTGTGTTTGAGACACTCGCTTCTGGACTAAGGTTCTTAGACCTGTCTTATGCTTGGCCAACTTGGTCTTCTGAGCCGGAGTCAGTGGTACGTTGCCTTTTAAGATATTGAGTCCAATCTCGCACAGACAGCACACGAGAGCAGGGTCCGCACCGCGTACAATGGTTCGGACTAACTCGGGTGGGGCCGTCTTCAATACACGGAGCGTGGGAGCGTGCTTCCGTACTCGCGCAGACATCCTGTACAACTAATGCTAGAACCCACAATTCTGCTCTGTTTATCTACTTCAGAGAACATAACCCTGCTGTGGTATTCATTCGTTTTTATTATCCCCATCATCAAAACACACACACCCCAGCTGGGGGAGCCACTGTAGGTGTGTTTACATTATTTTTGCATGTACACGTGGTGAGTCTCTCCGGCAAAGATGCCGGTCCGTAGTCGAAGGTGGTCGGGGGTGGTTTGCTTCAGGTCGAAGAGCATATACCCGTGCTGAGGGGTTGTGGCATCTTTAAAGGCTTCCAATGCAAACGGTGTGCGGCCGGGATACATCTGTCTCGCCAGGTGCAGCAGTTGAGTGGTATCTCTCGGGTTTTTGAAGACCACCATGTAGTGGGCATTTAAGCTGATGTTCCGATGTTCTTTGTTTTTACTGAACAGATTCTGCACAATGTAGATGATGCTGAGCCGTCGATGGTGGCTGCCTTTGGTAAAGAGTTGGGTGACCCGCGCATCCGTCTCCGCCATGAGATCATCCAGAACCACCAAGGTGTCGGGTTCCAAATCGGCCAGGTTAGGTAGGCCTTCCACGAACGTGATGTGGGGCATTGCTGCATACGCTTCCTGCCATTCTCCGTAACACCACACGACTCTGGCAATGGTTGGAGTGATCATGCTGTCGGCGTGTTGAAGGAGCTTCCTGACGAAGTGCGTTTTGCCGGAGCCCGTCGGTCCTGCGATGACGCAGGTGAAGGGATGCTGCCACCGAGGGTCCATGGTTGAAGGTGTATCCGCTGTCGTGGTAACCCGCTCTTGTAAATTTGGTACGAGTGAACTGGAGTGGTGGTGGGCACAACGTCGGTTGTCGTTGTCTGTTCACGTTCAGGGATGATGATGGTGGTGATGGGTACAACGTGGGTCGTCGTCGTTGTCGGTTCACTGTGAGGTATGAAATCCGGTGGGTCTTCAGACGTAGTGGGTGTTCTTGGTGTAAGTGTGGAGCTTACACTCGTTGTGGCTTGTACACGAGGTGTGGTGGTGGTGACTGGGCTGGATACGACTGGTGCTCTCTGTAGACCGGTTTCACTGATGGCTGGTGTTCTCAGTTGGTTAAGTAACGTGCTGACATAGGCTACGTCGTAAAACACACCTCCGTACAACACACTCAGCAGGGTTAGCACTAGTACACCAAAGACCACTTGCACTTTGCGCGTTTTGGAAGACGCTGTGTTCAGAGACGGATGCACCGTGTTCATGGTTGGACGTGGAATGAAGGAGGACGGCAGTGGTGTCTGGCTTTATAGTCGTTGCACCTGGTTGGCAGCGACCCAGGAATTGAAGGAACTGGGCCAGCCTTGCCATTTCACGAAATGAAACAGTTTGCCACGTCGACGTTCCGTTTTCAAAATCTGTTCCACCGTGTAGTAGTCTTGCTGTGATTTTACGACAGGCTGTAATTCCATCTCGTAAAACGTGCCTAGCAACGGTTCCCCTTGAAGATCTTGCAGTTCATAGACTCGCCGCTGTCGGGGTAGGCGCCGTTTAATCAGGAAGTGCTCATCGCTCCAGTTGGGCAAGTAACTTTTCTCGAACTTGCCCTTGACTTTACTGATCCGTACAGGGTCCCCGACCTTGAACATCTCCTTCGTCGTTCGCTGCGATGGTCTGGGGTACAAGACACGCCGAACTTGGGCTTCATTGCGTTGGGTCACGGTAATGGGGGCTCTCTGTATACTTCGATGATAGGCTCGATTGTAACCCCTCACCAGTTTCGGGAGAACATCGATGTACCGCCCTGTATTCTTATAGGTGAAATATTTATACATGCGACCTTTAAATGTCCTGTTGAACCTTTCCACCACGGATGCCTTGGTCTCGTTGTACGTATGGAAGAAAAAGACCTTCTGGGCTTTCAGAAAGGCTTGGAACGGTCTGTTGAGGAATTCCGTGCCTTCGTCGGTTTGCAAATACAAAGGTTTGCGCTCGGTCTTGAAGATGTCTTTGAACGCCGCTATGAGATTCGCCCCCGTTTTCGTCCGGATGGGTACCACCCACGCATACTTGGATAGGATATCGATGCACGTCAAGATATACCGATTCCCATCGTTGTGTTTGGCAAAGGCGCTCATATAGACCAAATCCGCTTGCCACTGGGCATCTATTCCTCCCACGATGACCCGGTTCCGTAGAAATGGCGACGGACAGCTCGATGTAAGGTATAGGTGTCTTGTTTTCTTAACCAATCTCGGACTTGAGCACGTTGTATCCCCTGGGGTTTGGCCGCTCGATAGAGAGCCGACAATGCACTATACGCAGCCGGACTGTCGGGACTGTAATATAAGTTATCCAACACCTTCTCCCAGCGCTTCATGGTGACACAATGATGATGGACCCGGAGAGTATGGTTTATTTATAACAAGTTTCTACCACCGTTGTGTTGACTCAGTTCAGCCGGATAGTCTATAGCCTCGTCGTCGTCGGGTTCATGACTAGACAGTTGTTCATGGGGTTCAGCCAGCGCGTCCTCAATAGCGCGAGCCCACCCCAACTCGTCTGATGATCGTTCGTCCGGTGTAAACAGCTGGTCCACAATAGGCACCACTTTCTCCAAGGCTGTCCACAGATCGGGGTCTAGGGTGAAGCTTCGCGTAGGATCTTGGTAACGTCCCACACGGGCGAAGAGGGAGGTACGGTATACGTAGATGGCATTGTCTATGTGGGTGAGGTGTCCATCGAGCTCGCCGCTCAACACCCGTTTAAATTTGGTCCAGCCGTCACGAGGTAGCGTCACCGTAGTGGATGTGGACTCCGGATCCCACCCACAGACATCCCGGTCTTCCACCAGGGTGACTTTATCTGCATAGACGTGTAACCCCACCTGGGGTGTAAGGGGTAGGATGGCTCGTAGGACGGATGACATGCTTGCTCCAAATGTCGAACGGTGAATGACACACACTCTGTCTGACCCTGGTATTTATAGTGTCAATACCACAGCGCCAGGGTCAATAGGGCACAGACTAGTATGAGGCCAACCAGCCGGTGCTGGTTCCGGCGTGAGCGCTCGTGGTCTATAGCCCTAGCATCAAGGATGGCTGTCATAGTCCAGTAGTGGTGAGTGATGGCACGCCTCTCCATCGAGTGCACTCTGTGGAGGACCGCTTCTGTGAACTCGTTCAGGATCTGGCGTCGTCCCTCGTTGTCGTCGCCATCTGCAAACATGGACCGGATCACTGCTCGGTAACCCGTGAATGAATTCACCACGGTGGCATACTGTAAAATGCGAGTGGCATGGGGCTGGATCTCCGCCATGGCTCTGCAACCGTAGAAATGAAGGTGTGGGATCCAGAGGGACGTGTTTTATAGACCAGATGTAGCTCTACGGGTGTAGTCCGTGATACGTACTATTCTGATGGGTTAGTCCAAAAAAGGGAGCAACAACAACAACAACACCGATTACACGTCAATCCTTTTTATTATGCGTGAACATCATAGGAATGCATGTACTGACCTGTCTGTGGGGGGTTTCCCACAATGGCGTTCACCTTCGTGTCTTTTCGGGTACGTCCGTGTCTTTTCGTTAAAGTGCGTGTATTTTCGGTAAAGTCCGTGTCTTTTCGGATCAGTGACGTCCGTGTCTATCATCCGGGTACTTCGCATCGGAACTATAGCCTAGACAGGTCAGTCATGCCGCCATCTTAAACCCACCACCACCACCTCCATCCCACCATGCCGCCATCTTAAACCCACCACCACCACCTCCATCCCACCACACGCATGCGCACACCGCCACAATACCGCCACATTTTTTGCGCTGTGACGTCACAAAAGGTTCTGCGCATGCGCAGTGAAGCGCTGTTGACTCGAAATGCTCGCTATATACTACTACTTTCCCGTAATTTAGGATAAAGTCCGTATTCCGTATTTTTTCAGGAAAATTTTTACATACACCCACCCTGGAACTAGGGGGAGATAACTCTATTGATAGACAAGCCCTGTTAAGCCCGGCGACCTATATACCCCTCATACCCCATATAGGCATTTTCCCAGGTTTTTCGATAAAGTCCGTGTTCCGTATTTTTTTTTTTCAGGAAAAATTGTACATGCACCCACCCAGCCAGCAAATACCCCTTCACCTAGGCTTCACTTTGATACCTCACTCGACCCCATTCGACCATATGGGGCTCCCCTGGCTCCAAAACGGCTATTTCCATACCCTTCGGCCACCGCGCATGCGCACAATGCCGATATTTCAATCCCACACCCAGCCCATTAGATGCCCCCTCACCTAAGCTTCACTTTGATATCTCACTCGACCCACAAGCCGCCATCTTAAACCCACCACCCACCACCACAAGCCGTCATCTTAAACCCACCACCCACCACCACAAGCCGCCATCTTAAACCCACCACCCACCACCACAAGCCGCCATCTTAAACCCACCACCCACCACCACAAGCCGCCATCTTAAACCCACCACCCACCACCCACCACCACAAGCCGCCATCTTAAACCCACCACCCACCACCACAAGCCGCCATCTTAAACCCACCACCCACCACCACAAGCCGCCATCTTAAACCCACCACCCACCACCACAAGCCGCCATCTTAAACCCACCACCCACCACCACAAGCCGCCAATCCCACAATCCCACACCCAGCCCATTAGATACCCCCTCACCTAAGCTTCACTTTGATACCTCACTCGATCCCATCGGACCATTTTATCTAGGGACTACTTTTTCTCCGCGGAAGGTTTTTCCCGCGACCGAATCACCGCCAGACATGACCGCATCACAACGGAGGAATACATCTTTGACCTGGGTCACGTGATATGCAAATTTGGAACTCTCCTGTGCTGGAGGTAGCTTTTTGATCAGAGGTCAAAATACTCGCTTCTGATTGGACGAGAGCCGCCCCAGTTCCGCCCCCAATATGCAAATTTCTGAGGTCAATTAGCGTCTATTTACGCTTACACTACTACTTATGATGGACTTAAGAACGGATGGCTGCAATCTCAGTGAACTCGGATATAATATCACAGCGCTGTATAAATCCCGTGCGAATTTCAAGCTACAACTCCCAGCCAATAAGGTGGCTAGCTTGGTGAACAATTTCAAAGTCACACCCACAGTATTTACACACGGTAGCACTTGGACCAATACGGTAAACGTTATCGAGAAACAGTATCCAAATATGGCAACATTTCCGGACAGTTGGTGGTAAACACCAAAGGGATTACTTCCGCCGAAAAGTTGTTTGGCGGTAAAAATATCAAAATTTCGTGCCGTACGAAGATATAATATCCGTGAACTAAGCGTCATTCATTTTCACAGTGAAAAGGCAGAAATTGTCGTGATTGGCTTATGGGTTAATGCCACAACATTACGCTTGGATTAGGACTGTCGGTCAAGTTAGGTGCTGGTACTGATAGACAATGGCAGTGGGCCGTCTCCCTTCCAGCGATTGGTCTTCGGCTTGTGCCATTTTGTATTAAGACGAACTTTCTTTTTGGTTCATTTTTATAGGACGAAATGGATCCTCTTAGAATAGTGATTCACTGTGTCTCAGTTGACCTGTTTTATTATATAAAAATTCTTTCGGCTGGCACAACTGGGTTATCCTGTTATTGGCCCAACGTCATGCGGGTCCTTTTTTTGTAGTTCAAGCACGCCCATCGTTGGCGAGGTCGTATAATGATTTTTCAAACTTCGCTAAAATTTATCCGTACGATACCTCCAGTGTCATTTCGTGGACTGATACCAAACTAAAATTAGCGTTAACCTATGGACAAAAGACGATCCATGTTCACCTCGATTTCAGAAGGTCAAGGTCACTGAGGCCCAAAAATTAGAATCATTGAAAGGTATGTCCATGAAATATATATACCTTCAGTTCAGGGATACGGATTGTAATTAAATTCGAGATATACTTCAAATTCATAACAAAGCCAAAAGTTATTTATTTTAACCCTAGCGGGCCTGGGCAATTTGAGTTTCTGTCGAACGTTATTTTCGTTATCCCAATTGGGGTAGACGGTTTAAACTTTCCATGCTATATATTTGGGTCAAGATCTTTTGAGACCGATTTGCCGATCCAAAACACGACTTTGTGAGGACAACACGTAAGCGCCATATTGACTTTTCGTGTGATTTGCACGCAAACAGTCTCAAAGTAAGATTCGCGGAAAAGTCAGAAAGTTTCAGTTTTCTTGTTATCTTCGTTTCGGAAATGCGGAAAGTTTGGTATAGGGTCCCCTCCAGGCCAGATAGGGTTAGGGTCTATAAGTTTGATATAGTGTCCCCTCCAGGCCAGTTAGGGTTAAGGTCTATAAGTTTGGTAGAGGGTCCCCTCCAGGCCAGTTAGGGTTAAGGTCTATAAGTTTGATATAGTGTCCCCTCCAGGCCAGATAGGGTTAAGGTCTATAAGTTTGGTAGAGGGTCCCCTCCAGGCCAGTTAGGGTTAAGGTCTATAAGTTTGATATAGTGTCCCCTCCAGGCCAGATAGGGTTAAGGTCTATAAGTTTGGTATAGGGTCCCCTCCAGGCCAGTTAGGGTTAAGGTCTATAAGTTTGGTATAGGGTCCCCTCCAGGCCAGATAGGGTTACGGTCTATAAGTTTGATATAGGGTCCCCTCCAGGCCAGATAGAGTTAAGGTCTATAAGTTTGGTATAGGGTCCCCTCCAGGCCAGATAGGGTTACGGTCTATAAGTTTGATATAGTGTCCCCTGCAGGCCAGATAGAGTTAAGGTCTATAAGTTTGGTATAAGCTCGATATAGTGCCCCCTCGAGGCCAGATAGAGTTAAGGTCTATAAGTTGGTATAAACTCGATATAGTGTCCCCTCCAGGCCAGATAGAGTTAAGGTCTATAAGTTTGGTATAAGCTCGATATAGTGCCCCCTCGAGGCCAGATAGGGTTAAGGTCTATAAGTTTGGTATAGGGTCCCCTCCAGGACAGATAGGGTTAAGATCTGTAGATTTGGTAGAGGGTCCCCTCCAGACCAGATAGGTTGAAGATCTATAAGTTCGGTATCGGGTCCCCTCAAGGCCAGATAGGGTGAACGTCTACAAGTTTGTTATAGGGTCCTCTCCAGGCCAGATAGGGTGAAGGTCTATAAGTTTGGTATCGGGTCCCCTCAAGGCCAGATAGGGTGAACGTCTACAAGTTTAGTATAGGGCCCCCTCGAGGCCAGATAGGGTTAAGGTCTATAAGTTTGGTATACGGTTCACTCCAGGCCAGATAGGGTTAAGGTCTATAAGTTTGGTATAGGGTCCCCTCCAGGCCAGATAGAGTTAAGGTCTATAAGTTTGTCATAGGGGCCCCTCCATGCCAGATAGGGTTAGGGTCTATAAGTTTGGCATAGAGTCCCTTCCAGGCCAGTTAGGGTTAAGGTCTATAAGTTTGGTATAGGGTCCCCTCCATGCCAGATAGAGTTAAGGTCTATAAGTTTGGTATAGGGTCCCCTCCAGGCCAGATATGGTTAAGGTCTATAAGTTTGGCATAGGGTGCCCTCCCTCCAGGTCAGATAGGGTTAGGGTCTATAAGTTTGGCATAATGTCCCCTCCAGGGGTTAAGGTACATAAGTTTGGCATAGGGTCCCCTCCCGGCCAGATAGGGTTAAGGTCTATTAAGTTTGGCATAGGGTCCACTTCAGGCCAGATAGGGTTAAGGTCTATAAGTTTGGTATAGGGTCCACTTCAGGCCAGTTAGGGTTAAGGTCTATAAGTTTGGCATAGGGTCCCCTCCCGGCCAGATAGGGTTAAGGTCTATTAAGTTTGGCATAGGGTCCACTTCAGGCCAGATAGGGTTAAGGTCTATAAGTTTGGTATAGGGTCCACTTCAGGCCAGATAGGGTTAAGGTCTATAAGTTTGGTATAGGGTCCACTTCAGGCCAGATAGGGTTAAGGTCTATAAGTTTGGTATAGGGTCCCCTCCAGGCCAGATATGGTTAAGGTCTATAAGTTTGGCATAGGGTGCCCTCCCTCCAGGTCAGATAGGGTTAGGGTCTATAAGTTTGGCATAATGTCCCCTCCAGGGGAGATAGGGTTAGGGTCTATAAGTTTGATATAGGGTCCCCTCCAGGACAGATATGGTTAGGGTCTATAAGTTTGGCATAGGGTCCCCTCCAGGCCAGATAGGGCTAAGGTACATAAGTTTGGCATAGGGTCCACTTCAGGCCAGATAGGGTTAAGGTCTATAAGTTTGGCATAGGGTCCACTTCAGGCCAGATAGGGTTAAAGTCTATTAAGTTTGGCATAGGGTCCACTTCAGGCCAGATAGGGTTAAGGTCTATAAGTTTGGTATAGGGTCCTGTGGCGAAAATTTAAATTATTACCTACTCAGTACATATTATGGTTAATTTTAAAATTAGTTCGATTTGCAGAATGTAAACAAACACCCACATTCTGGAGCCTCACTAACACAGCCCGCTTTGTTTATTTTTGATGTTTTATCGTCTGCCTGTAATTTTGACATCGTTTTGGCAAGACATTTCAAGACCCCCCCTACGGACATTTTTGTAAGTTTAACCCATTTATAAATTTTCTACGGAAAATTCCTGTAGGAAATAGGAAGTACATATATAGTAGAACATTGTCCTGACGTAAGAAGTTTGTACGTTTCATATTTACGGAGAAATAGATTTTTATATTTGAGTCGGCTTTTCGCGCTGACCATAGCAGCCTATACTAAACCAACTGTCAACTTCGTTTTAGTGCGTCACAAGAAGTGCGCGAATGAACTATTTCTAAATAATTTCATGACGAATCCTCCTAAGGTTAGAAAGTACAGATATTTTATGATTTAGTCCTGAAGTATCAGCTCGTAAGACGTTCTAATTGTTGAGATATTAATTTGTGAAGTTTGACAATTTTCTGACTTCAAGCTTCGGACGGCCGCCATATTGACCATATTTGTTCAGCCGAGGGTTCGTTTGTCGTGATAGACAATCGATAATTAATCATATTGAGAGATATATTTCTCAAGACAACCTTGCATCCAATGAAAATATAAGTGTTAAGGCTTACCTTGTTAGCCAGGTTGCTGCCTTAGAGGTGTTATTTTTCGATAAATCGGCATTTGTTCCCGCCGATTTGATGTGAAATTCATGCTTGATTTTGCATGTAGTTTTGCGTGCAACGTGTTGCACATTTCGAGAGCGATAACTTTTCCATCCTCGTCTATAAAGTGTCCTTCTTGGAAAGTAATTATATCCATGGAAAGTTCAGGATACAGGCTTTCGAATGATATCTGGCTCCGCTTCTGATTCATCGGAGTTGTGTTGTATTTTTGCCTCGGAATAGTATACACTTTTTGGTAAATAGCGCTCTCGATTTTGCCTACCGTCTGCTTCGCCTGTGTGAGATATTACGTCACGGCGTTCGCAGAATCTAGATTTTTGACCAATCAAAATTCAGCATTTTCATTGAGCCGTAGAATTTTACGTCATTGGTTGGCAACTGGTTAGCAACTCAGCCCTATATAAAGCGGCTCGACAGGCATGGCCTCAGTCGATTCCGGCTCGTTGTACAGTGAACATCGGAGCTCAAGCTAGCAATTAATATATACATACAGTTGTTAGTATCTATTTATCTGAATATATTTAAATATTGTAAGCTTATAGCAGTGACAAATAGTAAGCATAGAGTAAGCATAATTAAGCCCGATAGACAGGATTACAAATTCGGCTTACGGTGTTGATACAGCTGACGAGGCTGACGGTTCCAGCTTACGCCAATGAAAATATTAGCTACATCGTCGCATGCTTACGGGACTCCAGCTTACATGTTGCTATGAGTCTGAGATTATCATAGGAAGTTGACAGATGTTTTCAAGATAATGCAAGATCTGTTTCACAGAATACCGGTAGTGATTAAAATGAAATATATGCTGACTTTTATACAACTGGAATTTTGCAGAGGATATGTTGTCAGGCTTACTCAAGTTTACGTCAGCCGTACTTCCTATTTCCTGAGCTGTTACTATTATTGAAATTTGCACCATAAATGAACATTACCAAATGTCACCAGAACTTTGAGTAAACATCTTTGAACCAGTAAGCATCCATAATAATTCTTTCAATCACAACAAATGAAACTAATTTATGAGATGAACTGTATATATATTGGTTGATTTTACAATAAACTGTAAACATTGATTGAACTGAAATATATGACTAGAGGTTGGTTATTGTGGTACAGTTCGCTGGTTGGAAACTGATAACTCTGATGCCTGGAAATATTTGAACATGCAAATGGTAATTTAAATGTCACTCTTAACGGACTAAGAACATAAATAAGAAGTCACAGTTTTGGAGTTAAAAATAAACAGAAGATACTTACACAATAGCCGGTATAATTGTCAGCATTGACTTGTAAGCGTATGTTGGTATGTAACTGGACTAATAAGTTGTTTACTGATACTGATGGATCAGTAGTGTAAAAATGAGTTAACTCGAACATTCAATTAGATGAGTAGAAAAAGAGCATCATCAATTAACCAGTTATATGACAGTGTCATCCAAGTAAAATTAAACTGAAACGTAGGATTCCGATACAACGAGAGCGATACAGCAGGTGAAAGATATTTAGGAGAAAGGGGTAGAATCCGAATCCAATTGGTAGCGGCGCCTCCGGAGAAGAGTAAAGCTAAGGATACAAGAAATCCAGTTACTTTCCTATTTTATGTGAAAAATAGGTGGTGGCAGCATTCAATAACATTAGTGGTTATACGAGTTTACAAATTGGGGGACATAGTCCCAGTAAAAACCGCTACAATTGGTGGCAGCGGTGGGATTGTTGCATTCTGGGATAGCTGTATTCTAGATTGTGTAAAGTTGTCATCGTGAACCTTCGTGAAGTATCATAATTACATATACACTTCCAGTGGGAGGCTTACAGTCGAACAGTCACATCCAAAACAGAGAATATGGATTTAGAAGAAGAAACAGTTGAACAGCACGACATCAGTTCTGATGCTGAAGCAACTTTCCGATCACCTGTTCATGGTGGTGAACGGCCGGAATCGCCTCCACGTGAGACTGGTGGCGGGGACTGGTCTCACGTGCAACGTCGAAATCTGAAACCCGAGATGTACAGTGGAGATGCATCCTGGAAGGAGTATCTCCAAGTATTCAACGCCATTGCAAGAATAAACTCCTGGAACAGTAGAGAAAAGGCAGACTTTCTCTTCACACATCTGAAAGGTGCAGCACGTCAGTTGGTATGCACTCTTAACGAATGGGAACAACGAGATTATGACCGATTAGTAGAGGTCTTGAATTCAAGATTTGGCCCATCTGGTCAGTCTGAACTGTATCTAGCAGAAATCAGAAGTCGCCGTCGAGGAAACAAGGAGACATTACGAGAGTTGGGGCAAGCTATACGAAAGCTAGCTACACTGGCTTACCCGGACATGTCTTCTGAGCAGCAAGATCGATTGGCTAAGATCCATTTTATAGATGCAATCGAGGATGCAGAAATGCGTATGCAAGTTTACAGAGGTAAACCAGAGAGTCTCCAGACTGCTGTAACCATTGCTTTGGAGTACGAAGGTTACAAGAAAATGGAAGCACAGCGAAGTGGTTCCACATCAAGGAAGTATGTTCGGGAGATAGTCAAAGAAACAACAACAGATATCAGTTTGGAAAACCGAGTGAAGAAAATAGAGGATCAGTTAAAGCAGCTGACAAGAATGCAAAGTCAGCTGGGTCAGCGCTCCGAAAGTCAACGCCAACCGCCAAGACCTCCTTTGGCTGATGTACAATGTTTCAATTGTCTCAAATTCGGGCATTATAGCTCTCGGTGCCATAACAGAGGGAACCGTAATGAACAGCAACCACGTCAGACGGAAAACGGCCCACAACCGACTTGCCGAGGCCAAGGTCGGTTGTAAATTCACCGTTGCCTCGAACCAACAATGACTCTTTGGGAAATGGAGAAAGCTTACGTAATAAACCAGGAGACAAATGTCCTGTGCTGGAAGTGGGATTGAAGAAAGCAGAGAGTGGCCTATTTATTCCTGGTCGAATAAGTAACTGTGGCATTCAGTTTCTCATTGATACTGGGGCTTCAGTTACTCTTTTATCAAGTAAGTTCTTCTCTACAATACCACTGGAGCATCGACCAGAGATTAGACCAGTTTCTTTGAAGCTTCTTGCAGCAGACCATGCACCTTTGAATATCATTGGGACATGCAAGTTGGACTTGGGAATTCTCCCGTATTCAACACCTATGGATGTCATCATTGCAGACATTCGAAACGATGGTATTCTTGGAATGGACTTTTTGGTAAAATTCAATTGCGATATCCACCTGAAGAGTAGGAGTCTGACCTGTGACGGTTATCAGATTCTATGTACAGGACAAAACTGCTCTGTAGTCAATGAGCAGTGCCAACTGATTGTTAGTCAAACGGTGACAATTCCACCTGGCCAACAGGTTATAATTCCAAGTCATCTTGAAAAGAATGACATAGGTAACGTCGGTAAATGGACTCTCTGTGAACCATTACCAGGAGCACCTAAAGAAGGGTTGCTGTTCGGAAAAACGCTTGTCGACAGTGAGGGAGAGTTCTATCCACTGGTTGTAATGAACCTTGGAAACGAACCTGAAACTGTGTGCGAAGGTACAAAAGCAGCAATTGCGAGCCCAGTTGTATCCACATGTGTTTTTGTGGAGTCTTTGTCGGGTGACAACCTCGGAGTTAGTGCAGAGGAGTCATCTGAGGATGGTGCCCTGATAATAGTATTGGGGTACAGAATTCATCCATTTGTTGTGGTAGTGACCGGCCATCACTACAGGATTTACCTGAGCATTTGAAGCCGTTGTATACCAGTAGTACTGAAGGTATGGCTCCAGAAGATAAATGCAAGGTAAAGGCTCTGCTGCTTGAGTACCGAGACATATTCGCAGAAAGTGATGCTGATTTAGGACAAGCAAAAGGTGTAAAACACTCTATCAACACTAGTAATGCACCACCGTTGAGACAACCACCTCGACGTTTACCAATACATAAGCAAGAAGAGGCTGACCAACAGGTTAAGGATATGTTAAAGCGGAACATTATAGAAAGATCGTCCAGTCCTTGGGCTTCACCCATTGTCTTGGTAACCAAGAAGGACGGTAGCATAAGATTCTGTGTGGACTACAGAAGATTGAACCAGGTAACAATAAAAGATGCCTATCCTCTTCCTCGAATCGATGATTCACTTAACTCCTTACATGGTGCAAAATGGTTTACAACCTTGGACCTTGCAAGTGGTTACTGGCAAGTGGAATTAGATGCTGATGCCAGACAAAAGTCAGCCTTTGCTACTAGAAGTGGTCTCTGGCAGTTCAATGTGATGCCCTTTGGCTTATGCAATGCGCCATCAACCTTTGAGCGTCTTATGGAGATGGTTCTTGCTGGTTACCAATGGGACATTTGTCTTGTGTATCTAGACGACATCATTGTATTCGGGAAAACCCTCGACGAGGCCATCATCAACTTGAAGAAAGTTTTTAATAGACTCCGTGAAGCTGGCTTGAAGCTGAAGCCAAAGAAATGTCACTTGTTTCAACAGGAAGTTAATTACTTGGGACATGTGGTTTCTTCAGAGGGAGTGTCAACCAATCCAGAGAAGATACAGGTTGTAGAGAAATGGCCAGTTCCGACATCGCCTCATGAAGTTCGTAGTTTTCTTGGTCTAGCTTCGTATTACAGACGTTTCATAGCCAACTTTGCATCCATCGCCAAACCTCTTCATGAGCTGACAGAGATTAGCAGAGAATTCAAGTGGTCAAAAGAATGTGACGTCGCATTTAGGGAGCTACAAAATAAGTTGATCAACAGTCCTATCCTGGCATATCCAAGTTCACACGGAGATTTCATCCTGGACACCGATGCTAGTTGCTACGGGATCGGAGCTGTTCTGTCCCAATCACAAGGTGGACAAGAGAAGGTGATTGCCTATGCTAGTAGGGTCCTTAGTAAGCCGGAGAGAAATTATTGTGTGACAAGGAGAGAACTTTTGGCAGTTGTCTATTTTGTCAAGAACTTTCGGTATTATCTCTATGGGAGACATTTCACTATTCGGACTGACCACAGTGCTTTGAGATGGCTTATGAATTTCAAAGAGCCAGACGGTCAAATGGCAAGATGGTTGAGTCTCTTGAGCATCTATGACTTTGAAATTCTCCACAGACCCGGGAGGCAGCATGGAAATGCTGATGCAATGTCCCGAGTGCCCTGTAGTTGGTGTGACAAGATGGGTTACACCGAGACAGTTTCCAACATCGATCCACCATCCGCAAAGGTGACTGTTGATGCTTTAGTCCAAACAGATCATTCAGGACCAATTGAAACAACAGTAACCAAAATCAAATGGGTGCCCAAGTCTTGGGGGTATCCACAGAGTTTTCCCAGGCGTCGAAAATATGTCAACAAGTTTACGAAGCAACCAACAGGTCATGTTATAGCTGTCACTACACGAAGACAAAAGATGACAGCTGCAACTTCTAAAGAGAGTGAAGTTTGCGAACCAGGAGTAGAGCAATATTGGTCAAGTGCGAAGTTAGCAGAGGCTCAGCAGAAAGATCCCGGTCTGAAATGGATCATTTCTTCTAAGAAGCATCTCACTGAGCGACCAAAATGGCCTGAAGTTTCATCATTTGGGAAAGCAGTCAAACTGTACTGGTCTCAGTGGGACAGATTGTTGTTTCACAATGAAGTCTTGTATCGCAAATGGGAAAGCGATGATGGTTCACAGTCTCACCTGCAGTTAATAGTACCTGCGGATTACAGAAGGCAAGTTTTCCATCAGCTTCATGCATCAAAGACTGCAGGACATCTTGGCTATAAAAAGACACTCCAGAAGGTCAAACAGCGCTTTCATTGGTCTGATATGGCTGCAGATGTGAAACTATGGTGCAAGCAGTGTGACATATGTGCCTCCCGGAAATCTCCTCCACAACGTTCAAGAGCATCGTTGCAACAATACACTGTTGGTTCTCCTCTCGAACGTATCTCCATTGATATTTTAGGACCTTTGCCAAAATCAAAGAAAGGGAACCAGTACATCCTTGTAGTAAAGGATTATTTCACTAGATGGGTGGAGGCTTACGCTCTTCGCAACCAGGAAGCTGAAACTGTAGCTAACAAATTGGCCAGGGAATTCATTTGTAGATTTGGAGTGCCACGTCAGCTTCACTCGGATCAGGGTACAAATTTTGAATCTCGGCTTTTCCAGGAGGTCTGTCAACTGCTGGAGATTGAAAAGACAAGGACCACTCCTTACCATCCTCAGTCCAATGGCATGGTTGAGAGATTTAATCGTACTCTTGCTGAACATCTCGCCATGATGGTAGACAAGAATCAAAAGAACTGGGATGAACAATTGCCATTTGCACTTATGGCATACCGTTCTTCGGTTCATGATGTCACGGAGGAAACCCCCAACATGATGATGCTTGGCAGAGAAATTGACCTGCCACTGGATATCGTCACGGGTCGTCCACCTGCTATGTCAACCGCTGTTGGAAGTGAATATGCTGCAGAATTACGGGAACGGCTCGAAGCTGCCTATGAGAGAGCCAGATCTGCACAAGCAAAGAATATCATTCGACAAAAACGAAATTACGATCGATGTAATAAAGGCAGCCCATACAAAGTTGGAGAAGCTGTGTGGTTATATAACACTACACGAAAGCGAAATTTATCGCGTAAACTGTCTTGCAATTGGGATGGTCCTTTTCTAGTAATAGGAAAACTGGATGACACTGTATATCGGATACAGAAAAGTCTAAACTCTAGGGAGAAAGTGGTTCATTTTGACAGATTGAAACCATATAATGGCATCAGTTTCCAACCTTGGACAGTACCACAATCTAACCACTAGAAAAATAGAAACACACAGTTGAAGTTGACAAAAACTTTAATTGAAAATAAACAAACAAATGAGGAAATACCGAATAATTATATTTTCTTATTTACAGCAATCTAATGAGGCCACGGATACATTGGTGTCCCTGTGGTAAGATATACAAACAACGTCAGAGCTTGTGGCGACACAGAATGAGTGGTTGTCCAGCTGCCGAGCGGGAGGGGCATGGTCATGAATACTTCGGTTGTCCCTGGTGTGTTTTCCAGACAGTGGATGAGACATTGTACAACACCCACATATGTGATTGTGCCGGTTCACCACTAAAGCGCAAGGCAACAAAGCCGTCACTGAAGGGAACTGGTGTAAGAGCCAAGAGTCCAGGTACGCCCTTGCAAGATGAAGCGCCTTCATCCATCTTCTGCTTCAAGAAGGCAGCAGCCCGCATCGCAACATCAGCAAAGAGAAGGATCGCCAGGCCTGGGGCTGCTGCCTCTGCTGCAAAACTAGCAAAGAAGGCGTCGACCCTGAAAGCTCGGGAGGAGCATGAAATTCTTCCATCTATTTCATCCTCATCTGACGAAGATGAGACCGATCTCATCGTGACGTCTGTCTCTCAAATTCCATCAACAAAGTCTTCATCTTTGCAGACTGGCACATATGCGTCCAGACCATCTTCTCTCTCTTCACTCCAACTACCTTCTTCCCGCTCAACTATTTCTTCTTCTCCTCGATCATCTACCATTCCATCTCGGCCCTCAGCGTCTCGTTCAATCAATCCCCGGTCTGTCTCCTCTCAGTTTCGTCTTTCTGCGGCTGTCACTACTGTTACGGCCAGTGGTGATAACATCCGGATGTCAACCTCAAGCGACGATAGT
>JAVTVY010049669.1:0-24890 GCA_036873755.1 Hanleya hanleyi
GGATGATACATAAATATCAACAGCAAGTACGGTACTTGTATAAATCTCACAACGACCCAATTCAATAAAAAGTAAAAAACCTGATCTATTCAGCATTATTGCGTGAATATTTATGAGAGTGTAAGAAACAGATTGAGTATATGTCAAACCACAACACCGACACTGGATCTCGACATAACTTTGTGAATCAACCCATGGAACAATGTCAAAGTGATTTCACATTTGCGCATTGTTGATGGGCAGAGACTCTACGCAATGTACGATAGACAAACGGGTTGCCTTCACCATAGAGAGAGCCTGCGCTACTTTGGATTCCATCACCAAACATTCAGCATATGAGTGTGTCCTTCTGCATCTCTTCACGAATGATGTCAACACCCTCAGTTCTCAAGACAGTGCAGCAACGTGGCAACAAAATTAACAACGTACTGAATAAACCCAAGATCATTATCTCCCTTGGTCTTAGCCGTACCGATGATATGGACCTCAATGGAAAGATGCGTGAATATCAGTAGTTATATGTCGATTGCGGGGTGATACGGGATGAGATTTGTGTTTTTTTTTAGATATAGATGTGATAAGGAACAATAGCAAAGTGATTGATTGTTCTGCATCTAAACATGACAAATGTGTTACTGATACAGGAATGACAGATAATGATAACTGATATACGTTCTTATGGTTACAGATATTGATATACTCATTAGTCGGTATGATTATAATTTATTGTAAAATACCAGCGGAATTGTTGCTTGCTGTTTCTCCTATCGCTGTTACTTGATACTGAAACAATGGAACATTCTGTATATACTGGTAATTTTCATGAAATTCTGAAGAGCACTTGATAAGGGCCCAGCATAAGAGTCGAAAGCTTGCGCATTAACTATGTTCACGTGGAGAATAGCTCAGAAGTTTGTCCATTTCTATAAAATGGACATTGAAGGCCTATATCTTTGCTCTTGCAGGGCGTAAGGTAGAACATGAGAGTATGAAAATTGCCTTACTAGTCATACACATTCCTTTACATAAATTGTACATGTCCAGCGCTTTTTATTGTGAATCAAAAGATACATTCTCAAAGAAGAAATATGAACAAATAACGGTGTATCATTTCATTAGCTAAATGATTTAAAGTAAAAGAATATTCAAGTTTCAAAGGTCTAATTAAAAGTTCCATATCTGTCAACAATTGTAAGAATTCCAAGCTGAAATACCTTTCGAGAAAAACTAGTGAAAAAAAAACGAATGAAAGAAATTGGAATATTTAATTTTCACACACCAGGTAGAAAATTGTTTAGACTTGGAATTCACATTAACTATCTACTGTTGAAAGCAGCAGTTTTGTCGCTTTATCTGTCCATATTGACCAGAAAAATACAAATGATGTATCTAAAATATCCCGTAATTCCATCTGGAGGGTGTGAACAGCCAGTGGAATTGGAATATAAATGCAATATTATATGGTTGTATTGTCTCACAAACGATCTTGGAAATAATTCGCTATATAGCTGAAATATTGCTGAACGCGACGTTATATTTAATTCTCTCTCTCACCGAAACAAATGCCATTTACTTGCATGTCCATGCTGATCGAGGAACAGTTGTATTCTGAAGAGAAAACTGTCTCAACATACATGTACCTCAGTTTTCACTTCGATCTTCCATTCTCCCATCAGAGGCTCCTCAGACAGCTTGAGTTCTCCTTCGATTAATCCGGATTTGTCAGACACCCCCAGATCTTGCTTGATCCGGTTTCCAGCTTCATCCTACAAAATGAAAGTCACATAACATAACACCGTTCATTCAACGGGATTGGCTGGGTTGTTCAGACCGATCAGCCCGTTAATGCATTCTCCGAGGGTACTGATTTTTATCACCAAACCTGTCTACTTTGACTAATTGGGGCCCCACGTCGGAAACTGTACCCTGGATAATGTCACCTGGGTAATTCAACCGGGCATTCTACATGTATGTCGGCACTGAAACTTGGCATGGTTACTTACCGACTTGTTACATTGGCTAATTGGGGGCCACGTCGGAGAGGTATGGTACTTTATAATAGCATGACCGTGATCTACTATATATATTACTACGTTGAACCCCACGTTATGGTCTGTTTTCTTCCATTCTTTACAATATAGTGCTTGCAAAAATGTTAACTGAACGAAGAAATGTATTGGTAAGGCTCGAGGTACATGTAATAGGGACAGCACCCTATTAGTTATTGTAACTATAGCTGGTATATATATCTCATTTATTTATTTTTTATTACAGAAGTATGGTATATGGTTTCCCTGACGATTATATTTCTACTGACGGTGAAATGACCCTCTACGCGGGCATAAAGGTAACATGTGAACATAACGGAAACAGATGATATAATACTTATTCGTGAATAGCATTATTTGGCTACAAGAGAGCTCTCCGATGAGATGTGAAATGCTTCTGCACGTCCAGCGGTTCCCCGAATCTACAAACTCCGCAACGGTTCTCGACTTATGACAAAACACGGAAAGATAGCCCATAAGACATGTTCAATGGTAAAGACACAAATAGACTCCATTGTGATATATACGTATAAGCCTACAACGTATTACTGCTATTTTTTAGCTTACAGCGGCCCTGTTCTCTGCACACTCATCAAAGTATTAAGCTGTCAACAGCCAAGTTTCTACGGAAATGGCGTACATGTACATCCAAGGCAGTCCGTAATGTATAGCTGTATCGCTGCTGACACGGTTCTGGGTCAGCCGTTCCATCAACCTGCGGAAGCGCAAATTTGTTAATATGTCCGGCCCACATCGGGCGTCCAGCGCCCTTTTCGCGGGAAACCAAACGGAAAAGCATTGTTTTGATGGGCTCCGAATTTCGTATGGTTAGCGGTCCTTAATTACAATTTCAAACGAATCCACGTTAAAAAAAATTGTGTCGCCCCTTTGCCGATTTAGATATGTAGATGTTCAGGTTGGGTACCAGGTTAGGGCGATCCCGCTCTCTAAAATGGAGGTACAAAAGGTCGTTTTTGCTCAATAACTTTTGATTCCTTCTTAACCAATGCATCAAAATTTCAGGCGCATTGATTTATCTATTGTTCCATGTCATAAAATTATTTCTTCATGTGAAGAACCAGCCAATGTTGTTTAAACAGCTCGAAGGATGTTTGACCTATTATTATGCAAATTAGATAGATGACAATTTACTTTTTACTACCATTTTATGTGGATAGATACGGTATGTCTGTATGCGCCTCAAGAGGAGTTTGCTGAATTCATCATGTGAACTGATTTATTGAGCGAAAACGACCATTTTTACTTCCATTTTAGAGAGCGGGATTCCGCTAACCTGGATACTGGAAATGTTCTATAATGTGGATTACTTACATATATAACAATATCGTACTCTCCCCTGTACGTCTGCAGATTCTGGTCCAGAGATAGCACTCTGTAACGAACTGAAAGTAACACAAACATGCATATGGTATTTAATCTAATTAGCTTTGAATAGCCTTTTTCTTTTTCATTTTATCAAACCAATTTCTACGTTCCTTAGAAATTCCCTTGATATACCTGACCCACTTCAATGTTCAAAGAACTTATAAATAGACACGAGAAGTCACTGACCTCGAAAACATTTGAATTTCGAAATGGGTCGTTATTGATTGGCTGACCAATATAGTGGGCTAATACAAACACCATATTAGGAGGAATGACGCCGCTAATAGAGGATGATATCACTCTACTCACAATCGCCGTGTACGTTCTGATTGGTTCGTCTCTCGTTCGTTGGTGAAATTCGGATTTTGAACACTGAAGGGGGTCGAAGTGGGAACGTAGAAATTGGCTGGATAAAATGAAGATGCCTTTTTGGGGGGGCTATTCTAACCCCTCTCACTGGTTGGATGAGCCAGGGCCAGGCACTGGATGTTTTCGTTAAAAACGATACTGGGCAGTTACAACTTGTTGCGAAAAAAACCTTCGTTGCGTAAAAACATTCTTGAGGCACTTTCACTCAGGAAAAAGTAATGTTTCTAAAAGAAACGGCACGAGCGCGGTTTTCAGTTACACCCGCATTTTCGTTATTTCGTTATTTTCATATGAGAATACGGTCTTTTCTTCATTTATCTTATTTATAATTGTACCTATAATGAAACTATAAAAACATGTTGAAATGAATTTTACCGAAATTTTACAGTAAAAATTATATAGCAACATTAATAATATCTATGTGAAATTTGAACGCATACTAAAAGCAGAAATAATTTAATAAATTATAATTTCAAAACCTGTTACTCCTCGCTTATCTGCGACTTCGTGAAGAAAATATATTCACCTTCGTTGGACAAACAATATTTAGACTTCAATATACTTTCATTAAAGGTGAATTGCAAAGCTTTTAATTTTATTTAAATTGTTGCTTATATACATCTTGTCTTATGTGACATAACTTTTATACGTTTTTGGGGCAAGTATAGTTTGCAAAATTGTACTAATAACAATATTTAAGTTATCCTGTTATAAATCCGTCTTGAAAACTTGCATCGCTTGTCTCTCTTGGTTTGTAGAACGTTATGACGTTACAGTGGTCCCCTTCATTCAAGTTTTATTCAAATGTGACGTCATGCTACGTCGGATGAATGAACGAGGACCACTATAACGTCATGACGTTCCAAAAACAACGGGAGGCAAGCGATGACGTTTTTAAAAGCTCTGGCTCTTGGTACAAGTTTTGACTTCTCATATACCCAAAATAAAACAATAACCCACAGAACTATTACCACACATAATTGTAACAACTATGGAAGTTCTTGTTTTATGACATTTTAACAGAACATTGGAAAGCTTTTCAGTTCACCTTTAATTAGAAAGGGCTCTCACGTTAATCCTGCACGAGAGGAGAGATGATTGCAATGTTGGCTTTGCCAACTATCCTTTTCAGGGCAGTTAACTGTCCAGAACCACCTCCATATGCAGTATACATATCCAGCATTATAGCGTTTGCTAGATCGAGTGAAATCGACTTGTTAACGACACGTTAATGCAGCATTTACTGGCTCGACGAGGCTGTACAACCAAGCGACTTCATTCAACCTTTCAAAAATATGGCGGTCAATTACACTGGTTACCTCCCCTGTGCATCCATACATTAGACAGTTTATGGCCCGCACCGTCGGTTCAAAATTCTGTCTGGATCTTGACTCATTCTCCGC
This sequence comes from Hanleya hanleyi, assembly GCA_036873755.1. Classification (NCBI taxonomy): domain Eukaryota; kingdom Metazoa; phylum Mollusca; class Polyplacophora; order Lepidopleurida; family Hanleyidae; genus Hanleya; species Hanleya hanleyi. The sequence goes on from JAVTVY010049669.1 coordinate 5,207, forward strand.
ATTGCGGAATGTATCGGGTTTGAATGAACACCCGCAGACCCGGAGAATGAACGACCGTGGCCCAACGAAAGGCGACATGAACTGTGGTAGCCAATCATACTGTTGGAATTATCAGCCAATAGGATTTGAATTCGAATTCAGTCCGTATCGGCCGCAATGCCTGTCCACTGAATGAATATACAGAGGATGCCAGCAGCCTAAGCGGTTAATATCACAAACTGATAGCAAACTTCGATCATAGTGTGCAAGACCGTTGGAGTTCGCTTCATAAAGTGTCTCTAATTCTGCTTAACCCCGGGGCTTAGTGCGATATTGGCATCTTATAAAAGGATATTTCCATCGTGTTTACATGAACAATCACAATCAAGCACGAATGAGACATATTTCAGAAAGTAATCTATATCGTTCTCTACAAAATGATTTAGAAATTTATTTGGAATAAAGTTTCAATGCTTTCCATATCGCTTCTTTGTGTGGATCATAGTTATATAAAATATGGCGCACGGGAAAAGAAAATTTGTGGAACAGATTTATTTAAGCTGACATATGCAAAAAACCCAATATATTTATTCGCTATCTGGGCTAGGGGGTGAAACGTCCCACAATCTACCTGGGGAGTAAGTCTATCCGAAATTTGTGAAAAAAAGACAGAAAATATTGATATGTCCTCTCAGATGACGTCACAGTAACGTCATATTCAAAAAAGATGTTTTTGTTCCATTTATTTGGTCAGACTTTTAACTTTTTATTTACGCAATTTTCCCTGCAGAAAGTGCATAATAAATTAGGAAACAATTATTCAATGTGCAATAAAATATTTTGGATAACTTTATGCATAGAACATTCTTAGAAAAACATCAAAAATGCAACTTTACAGTCAACCCTCGAGGTCACCATTTTGAATTTACCCAAGACAATCTGCTTGCAGAGATATGCAAGTAGGCTCAAATTACTCCAAACATGATACGATATCAAGTTGCAACAGTTCAGCTCTCAGATATTCGTCTTTCCGGAAATGCGATAGAAAATTTGGTACCGGAGAGGGGGAGTGGTGGTCAGGTCTCCCTTCCCGAAGGCCAAGTTAAATTACCAGGCGCAACATTTGAGAATGAAACAGGCTTACCGGTATTTCCAGGGTTGTACATGCCTTTGTCGGACTGGATAAACCCGTTGAAAGTGTTCCGATCCAACTGAACAAGAGTTTCATCCGTGAAGCTCACTGGACCTGACCCACTCACAAGGACTCTGTAGTGACTGGCGTCCAGCTCGCGTGGTACCTATTGAAGAGAGAGACAACTTGTGTGGAACCTATTGAAGAGAGATCTCGGGTAGTAGGCCTACCTCACGCAGAAAGAGAAAGAGATAACTTGGGCGGTACGTATGGATGAGGGAGAGATTTGGGTTGTACCGTACCGGTACCAATATGTACATTTGCCAGTGATTATACATGTAGGCAGATTTTTTTTTCTCAAATTGAATGAGACTATTTAGAAGTGGGGTGATAAATACCTGAACAATGACAGATATAACTCAATAATCATGGTATCGTTGAATTCTAAAAGTAGTAATGAAACTGCAGTCATCTTCATGGATAAATTGTGAAACGCCCTGCTAGAAAATACTGGCCCGGGTGAGAATCGAACTCACAACTTAGGGGATACCGTACCACTGCTCTACCAACTGAGCTACCTAGATCACTTGGGAACAGCTCGCAATTATTAGTCGAAACATTGTATCTTCGGATATATATCGAAAATTCACTTGTTATCGTGGCAATATGCGAAATGGACTGATTAGCGAGCTGTTCCCAACTGGACTCGGTAGCTCATTGGTAGAACTGTGGGACGGTATCCCGAAAGCCGTCAGTTCGATTGTCACCCAGGTCAGTTTTTTTCTGGACGGATGTTTCAAAATGTAGGAATATAATTATAGTTATGAAACTATTGGCTTAAAATATATGGATTGAGACTGTAATATGATAGGTATATATCTACACATTCGGGGCAATTACGTGTATAGGATCACCGCCAAACTTGAAAAATGCAAATTGGCCAAACACCTATTCACAGGTTCTGGTGAAATAAGATATATATAGATTATCAAACAGTGGTTATAAATTATTGTTATCACACGAGTTGATAAACCCATATGAACCCATATTTCTCTGATGTGAGAATTTTGATATATTATGTTCGTACATGTAATACGTGAATTGGGAAAGATGATTCTAGCTTCATGTTCTGGACTTCTATGTTGTCGTTAAAGTGATCGTAAACCCTCAAGTAAAGTTTCCATCAAATAAAAGACCATTGCAAACAGTGTGGGAAAATATTTATTGTAATTTTTTACGATTTTATTACACAGAGAAATCTGCAAATAAAGCATGCTATTCTACGGCGGTCTGCTGCAATCATATTTAGGTCCGGTGACGTTACACTGCCTTAATATATATATTTCAAACTTTGTATGCGCTTTCGAATGCTTGATTCAAGCTTAAGGTATGTATACTTTGAGTTTCAACACAGACTCACAGACTTACTGTTCCAATGTGCATGTTTCGCCAAAATATGGGAGATGGTAACTCATAAGTGTCAAGTCAATTTGAATCTTGCATTTAATTTTCCAGATTGTGGTGAAACATGAGTAGTATGCAAAGGGCAAATTGAGTGATTAGCGCCTCACTGCGCATGCGCAGAAAAAAAAATGGGGCGGTATTGAGGCGGTATTGAGGAGGTGCGCATGCGTGAGTTTGATGTGAGTGGGTGGGTTCAAAATGGCGGCACTTTTTATTTTCCCCAGACCCCTGAAAGTCCGCCATTTTGAACCCACCCACTCACCCCGTGCACTGATTGACCTGGTATGTGAGTGGGTGGGTTCAAAATGGCGGCTTATGGTGTTGTGTGTGTAAAATAAGGTGCCGCCATTTTGAACCCACCCACTCACCGGTGTCAGTCAGTGTGTGAGTGGGTGGGTTCAAAATGGCGGCTTGGTTTTACGGGTCTGGGAGGTGAGTATCCGCATTGCGCATGCGCAGAACTTTGTTTGGGTGTGAAAGTGTGTCTGTGCGCATGCGTGAGTTTGATGTGAGTGGGTGGGTTCAAAATGGCGGCACTTTTTATTTTCCCCCGACCCCTGAAAGTCCGCCATTTTGAACCCACCCACTCACCCCGTGCACTGATTGACCTGGTATGTGAGTGGGTGGGTTCAAAATGGCGGCTTTTGGTGTTGTGTGTGTAAAATAAGGTGCCGCCATTTTGAACCCACCCACTCACACACTGACTGACACCGGTGAGTGGGTGGGTTCAAAATGGCGGCTTGTTTTTTACGGGGCTGGGAGGTGAGTATCCGCCATTTTGAACCCACCCACTCATCAATTGACGTGGGTGGGTTCAAAATGGCGGCTTGGTTTTAAGGGGGTGGGAGGTGAGTATCCACCATTTTGAACCCACCCACGTGAAAAAAACGTATAAAAGCAGTCGATATATATCAATTTTATTTCCAATGTACCTGGTGTTTTAACATGGATAAATAGATGGTAGTGTGGCGAAAATTTAAATTATTACCTACTCAGTACATATTATGGTTAATTTTAAAATTAGTTCGATTTGCAGAATGTAAACAAACACCCACATTCTGAAGCCTCACTAACACAGCCCGCTTTGTTTATTTTTGGTGTTTTATCGTCTGCCGGTAATTTTGACATCGTTTTGGCAACACATTTCAACACCCCCCCCTACGGACATTTTTTGTAAGTTTAACCCATTTATAAATTTTCTACGGAAAATTCCTGTAGGAAATAGGAAGTACATATATAGGAGAACATTGTCCTGACGTAAGAAGTTTGTACGTTTCATATTTACGGAAAAATAGATTTTTATATTTGAGTCGGCTTTTCGCGCACACCATAGCAGCCTATACTAAAAAAACAACTGTCAACTTCGTTTTAGTGCGTCACAAAAAGTGCGCGAATGAACTATTTCTAAATAATTTCATGACGAATTCTCCTAAGGTTAGAAAGTACAGATATTTTATGATTTAGTCCTGAAGTATCAGCTCGTAAGATGTTCTAATTGTTGAGATATTAATTTGTGAAGTTTGACAATTTTCTGTCTTCGAGCTTCGGACGGCCACCATATTGGTCATATTTGTTCAGCCGAGTGTTAGTTTGTCGTGATAGACAATCGATAATTAATCATATTTAGAGATATATTTCTCAAGACAACCTTGCATCCAATGAAAATATAAGTGTTAAGGCTTACCTTGCTAGCCAGATTGCTGCCTAAGAGGTGTTATTTTTCAATAAAGCGGCATCTGTTCCCGCCGATGCCATGTAAAGCCAACAAATGTGTACGTGCCGTTGCTCATGGCAACGCAACAGCTGTTCGCTTAAGGGGTCGACTCCACTTACCGGCCTACGGCCAAATGCCCTGCATAGACATTTAATAGTACAATTCCTACCCGTCCACAAAAAGAAGAGTATATTACAGCAATTATGTTCAAGAAAACACCCCGCTAGAAAATTGTCTTCAAATTGTCTGTTGTTGTGGGAGTATAAAAAAATCCTGGTCAACAGGGGCGCGTATATTTCGTGCGACGCTATGTTGCCAATGCATTGAAATTTGAATAGGTTGTCTGCATGGGTTTCAACGCAAGTATAGTACTAAAGTCTAGCTTACCTGATAAAAGAGTTTAGTCCAGATGATCTGGGGCTGTTTTTTTCCTAGGTGGGTATAACACACCATGAAGCCTTCATCACGATGCATTCGTATGCTAAAAATATGGGTATCACCAACCGTTCCCGTGGAGTAGAATTTCATCCACCAGCTTTCACTGTTGTGGTGCGGGTCGGGGGGCGGGAGTTTTGCACTGATGAAAACCAATGTCGTCCTCTCTCACGAAACCAAACACAAAAATTGACAAATTATACGGACTGCCACGATAAGCGAATGTATGCAACAAATAGCGTTCCGTACTGCACATGTCCGATAAAATCCCTCCAGTCAAGGGAGGAGTGTTACAGAATGTTGATTCCACAAAACCTGTTCGGTGGCCTACATCATCGTTCAATCGCTGATCATAAAGGCTGCGTTCATCTCACCAGAACTGTATACACTTCGAAATCTGTGAAAGAATATCAATTTTCACGTTTCCTGTCTGATATCACACAAATTGATGCGTCCGCTCGAACACAGCACACTCCCTCGATTACAGTCTACGTGTGACATGCAGGCGATGCAGAGTTTCGTCACATTATTCATCTCAGCGGACACCGAAAGGAACAAAGTTCCGTTATAAACTGCGACAGAGAATGTTCCCCAGCTCAGAAAACAACACAATGATCAGTGAAATCGTCCTCCGTATGCAGGACGCTAACAAAACGCTAACAAAATGGTTGCTCAAGACCAAAATTTGCCCGGATAATAACGTCGTTCAAACCACAGCGCCATCTATACGCTTTGGTGCAAGGGAGACAACTCGGACTAGACCAATTCCCAGGTGAAGATCGTGTCCGCTATATTTGGCCTGTATGGGTATAGGGGTGATCGGTTTTTTTTATGGCTTTTACTATGAGCTATGAGGTTGATCATGTAGAATACGATGGAAAAAAACTATGAAAGTACCGCGTAGGCTTGTATATAGATCCATATAGACCCATATACACTCATATACTGTGATATTAGTATGTATAAATCCATACGGGGTGGACATGTTGGAGTCTAGGTGGAGCACTAGTGGTCCGATGGGGTAGAGTGAGGTCTTATTTTAAAGCTCTCGAGGAAATAAATAAATAAATAAATAAATAAATAAATAAATAAATAATAATAAAAAAATCAAAAAAATCGGCGAGTAGTAGACGAAGGGAAAATTGGAAAGTACTGACCATGCCCCAGAATACTTCATATGCATATCACGGCCTTAAGGCCTATGTAAGATGTAATCTACTTCACAGTTTAGTAGTATAAAAAGCGCAAGTCCTATTGACCTTGCCCCTTCCAAAGAAATAAAATCGGCTCTATTTTACAGGAGTATATACGCAGGTCACGTGGGTTGTCAAGTCACTTCCGGGTTTTCACTTTCAAACATAGAAGAGTTCCAATTTTTTCTCTTACACGTCCGTATGTTCATCCTCCAAACCCACAAGAGTTCCAATGTTCAACCGCCGGGGTGTTTTCCCGCCCCAGCGCCCCGCAGCGCGTGCGCGCGCGCGCGTCATCTCGCGTCATCCCCGGCAGTGCACGCGCGCGCGGACGCGGGTCAAAAGGTCAAAGGGTGACCTCCAGGTCAGACGGTCCAATGTCCAATGAGACAATGTTGCGGCATCGCTATAGTCAGAGCTTGAGCACAAAAAAAAGGGGGATTCTAGATGAACCTGGGAAAGATGGGCAGTTCCATTTGGACCAATCAGCGGTCGAGAAAAAGAGCCAATCAGCGGTCGAGAAAAAGAACCAATCAGCGATCGAACAATCAGCCAATCGAATTGGGGTATTCACGGTGTACTTTCGCTGACGTCCGCGCCTACATCTGGGTTCTTGTACACCCGGGTAATGTTTTTCTGGACATGGATGGGTTACCTTTGGCTCCATTCTAGGCCACTGATTGACTAATACGGTGTTCAAAGCCACTTTCATGCATTATGCTCATAGAACTTATAGTCATAATCTATACGTGTTGGACGAGTCTCTTCACTCACCGTATACACGTACCTCAATGAAATGCCCGCTCCAAACCTAGACCAAAGACACGTACTTGGTCTGTAGGCTGATTTCATTGGCTCTCTATTTTTACTATAGTGCTGTTGCATTCTAACCTTGATGGGTTACCTAGAACTTATAGTCATCATCTATATGTGTTGGACGAGTCTTTTCACTCACCGTATACACGTACCTCAATGAAATGCCCGCTCCAAACCTAGACCAAAGACACGTACTTGGTCTGTAGGCTGATTTCATTGGCTCTCTATTTTTACTATAGTGCTCTTGCATTCTAAACTTGATGGGTTACATTTTGGCCCCATCCTACACCACTGATTTCAGTTTGACTGAATCTCCACATTGGGCATTGATGCATTAGGAATAAAACACACAAGACAGGGTTTTTTGGTGAGATCTCATTTTTTTTTTTTATTCAGTGAACAACAACAACGTGAGAACAACCACGTGAAAACTCAAGCCCAGAACAAGGGGCTTGTCATTAACTGAAGCCCAGAACAAGGGGCTTGTCATTAACTGAAGCCCAGAACAAGGGGCTTGTCATTAACTGAAGCCCAGAACAAGGGGCTTGTCATTAACTGAAGCCCAGAACAGCGGGCGTATGTACATTGAAATAATTCAAGCCCAGAACGGGGCTTGTACATTGAAATGATGGGCGGCCCAGTCATAGACGAGTACATCGCGGTCCTCGGCCTGGGGGTACTCGTCAAACATCTGTACGATGGTAGATAAGGGTCTTCCACGGCATCGATGGTACAGGTAAAACAAGCAATATTGTCCGCACACGCCACTGGTCAGGCTTTGCAACGTTTGACTGTTCCAACACCACGTCTCTGTGCCTTGATCCATGAAGTCTGTTAAATCGGGATGGAGGGGTGGCAGGCCGTACGGGTCAAAGTATTCGCCCTGCTGTTCTGTCAAGTACACGGCCACCCAGTGTTCACCAGGTCGATCCATCGGGTCCGTGTTGAGAACGTAAGCAGCCGGATACATACGGTCTAATGGAAACACATCTCGGGCGAACACCCCTTGAAAGACCCTACGTGTCTCTGGGTCATTCTCCAGCACGGTGGTTATCTGGTCTGTATCCATGTTAGGTGGAGAAGTCACACAGGACGTTGCGCGCCTTGTCCACTTGAATGATGTTGTCAAACTCGGCGTAGCAGATCACATTGACGGTGGTCGCCAGGGCTCGTGCAAAGTGGATTTCCAACCGTAAGTTGCCTTGCTTGGCCAGGGCCAGCTGATGGTCGTTCTCTAAGGTGGGGGTCAGATCGAAACAGAACAACGTGTATCCGTTCGCGTAGTCCTCCCGACTGATCATATTCCCTTCGTCCTGGTTGATTTGACCGGTGGCTGTAAACAGGCTCTGATAGGCTCGAATGAAATTCCTCCGCCCAAAGTTCGGGGTTAAGGCCGTGGCTGGCACCTGTTGTCCATCCACATGCAGGGCCACAAAATTGATGCCGAAATGTTTAAAGTCAAACGGATTCTCTGGGTAGGTTCCGCTGAAACTGGTATTTTCCACACAGGCCAGGATCAATCGCTTGGGTAGTTCCCCCAGGAACAGGTTTTCTTTGTTGGCGCCCATATTTCCAGCAGGCACAGAGAACACTTTGGTTTGCACACGTCGGATAGGGTACTGGGCTGGTTTTGTTTCCAAGGCTTTCATGTGTCCCAATTGAACGGCTGGATTCGGTTTCACTTTTCGGACATACAGGACTGCGTCTTGGATGACAATCTTATAGTCCGCTGCATGCCCCTCTACGTTAGTGGCCATCAAGGCGAAGGTCGGAGGCGCCCGTATCAGTCGGATTTTGATGGGGATCTTGTTCAAGAGGTACCGGTCTTGCATGAACATGTCTGCATGCAGTCGACCCATCATATCCACCGAGGCACTGTTCGCAGTGAAAGCCTTCCGTTTGTTATATCCCCCATTGTCCGCCGTGTCCATGTGCTCGGCCGTGTCCCTGTAGAATAAAGCGGTTGTCAGCTGAGATTTTTTAGCCTCTCGGCCATACGACAACAGTGTCTCGATGTAGGCTCGATAGGGGTACGTGTTGGTGGAATCACTGATGAGTTTGTCGCTGAGAAAAATATCCACCTGCTGAAACATCGAGTGCAGCCAGAGATTCGTCGGGCCCACCGTTGCTTGGTCAGCGATTCTGGTGCCAGCTCCATTGACCACCTTGGCTTTCACATACAAGTAGGTATGGGCTAAATCCACATAGGCCGTATCCGCATTACTGATGGTGAACTCGATGGGCCCGGTTTCGTTGATGCTGGAGAGCGGGAGATGCTCCACCCATAATCCTTGTTCGACACTGGTTTGTGTGGGCGGCACGGTCCACAAATCAAATTCACTGTTGGTGGAGGGGCAGGACTCGGCGTGGATTAAGGACATGTTTTGAGAAAAGATATCCTTTGTCTTCTTCGAGGTGCGTCGTCGCTGGATCGGTCGTCGACTGGTGCGTGGTCTCCGTGGGGCCGCTCTTTTATTCCCTACGGTGCGTTGTGCTTTGGCCACCAAGACGCCTACCGCTTCTTTGGTCCGCCGTTTCAAGGATTCTTTGGGTGCCGTACCCCCCAAGACATCACCGGCCACTTGCAGTCCACTGCGTACCGCTTGTTTGCCCATTGCTTTCACCCCACGCGTCACCAAGGGCAGGAACGTTTTCACAATGCTGCCGAGTATGTTCCCCAGTCCATGTCCTCGTTGCATGCGTGCACCGCTAAAGACCGGAAAGCCACCCCCGGCCTGTTGGGCATAATAGTCGGCATAACTGCGTGCATCGCACTCGTAAGGTACTTTCATTATGCAAAGTGGGGAGCACGTGCTTGTCGAAAATGAAGTGTCAGCACCACTTTTCCTCGTTCGAATGCCACCGGTCGTCCCGTGTCATCTCTTATATCCACCGTGATCGTGTTGATATCGGTATGTCGTACGGGCAGGTACATTATATGGTTGAAACTGTGGGTGACTTGATCGCCATACGTCTTTTTAATGGGGACCACCCGTAACAGAGGTGTGTTGATATCGCCCACGATGTGGTTGTCCACCACGTCCGAGTAGACGTAGAGTCCGTACATACCCGACTTCATATCCATCGGCATCTCGCCATGGTGTTGGGTGGGACCAGCGAACGTCTGTAGATCGAAACCCAGCATTTGCTGTAGTGTAGGACTGAGTTTCACATTCACGGTATCGGTGAGGGTAAGCTGTGCCTTGTCGTTGTGTACGTTGACATCGAAGAACACGTTTTTCTTGAAGCGCAAGGCTATCAGGCGTGTTGCACTATCCGTCACCCCCCGTAGCGCCTTATCATGCATCAGTCTTGACAGCCCACCCATGAACTCTTTGGGGGTATCGTATTGGCCTTCGGGCAGGGTGAGTCGGGTGTTTTTGCCTTCGTAGGTCACCTCGTACCACACTTCATTGGCTCGCACGTTGTACCACGAGTAAGGGTATTGGATATCCACGAGGGCACATTCCCAGCGGCCAGGTAAATGTAACGGTTGTGGTAACTGGGTGACGTACTTGGCCACGGTGTTGTCAGGAAACACATCCAGCGAACTGTTACTGGGTAGGGTCAGGTAAAACATGGCGACTGAGCTGTCCTGCTGCTGCTGTTGGTTTTAATAGGTCTTCCAGGCCTTGGGCGGTTGTGTGCGGCGTCGTGTTCGTCGCGTTGACTTGCTACGTGTCACGGCTCTGGAGATGTGGGGTGTCTTGATCAAGGGTGTTTTTTTATAGGCGCGAAAAGAAGGTGCCCGTTGTGGTGGTGTTTTGGGGGGTGACTCCGGTTCCCATTCGGATTCCCAAGAAGGTTGTGGTGAGAGTCGTGGTGCACGACTCGGCGATTGCTGGGTTTGCTGCATAAAGGCCCAGCGGTGGGGGTTCCCCACCAATTCCTGTGGTACATGCATGTCTTTCAAGCCTTGAGCGAAGACCTCCCATCCTCGAGGATCCGTGTGCGATCTGCGTTGACGCATCAGATCATTCACTAAATCCGTCATGTGGGTGCCGGGGACCACCTGATTCTGTACCAGGAGTTCGCCTTTATCATTCCAAGTCATGTTAGGATTCTGTTTCATCCGTTGTAATACCAGGCCAGCTTGTTTCTTGAACGAGGCAGGTACACTCTTCAGCACTTCGTCTTCCACCCACTGTGGGGCTGTGGGAGCTACCTGACCCGGCTGTTGGAGCGGTGCTGAGGTCAGCGGTCTGTCACGTGGTGGTGGTGGTGGTGCTGCTGTTGCTGGGGTAGACAGGGTTTTGTATTGGTCCATGAACGTCATGTACCGTTGAAGCGTCTCATTGTACCGTTGTACTTTCTCACTGTCGCTTAACCCCGGTCTCTGTAAGATCTGTTGCATCTCTCCATCGAGGCTGTTTATGGTCTTCACCGTAGGTGGGACAGGGTAGGGTGATTGGAGGTTTTGCAGGAACCGTGGTTCGACGAGGACCATTTTTTTCGTGTGGTTCATTGTCGGCCGAAGAGTCCACCCAATACTGGACCCAACACGGAAGCGGCCAACGGTGCTAAGATGGCCCCGAGAAAGCCGCCTTTCTGTAACACCTTTTTCTTTTGTGTTTGAGGGACCCGCTTGTGGACTAGGGTTCGGAGACCTGTCTTATGCTTGGCCAACTTGGTCTTCTGAGCCGGAGTCAGTGGTACGTTGCCTTTTAACAGGTTGTACCCGATCTCGCACAGACAGCGTACAAGGTCAGGGTCCGCACCGCGTACAATGGTTCGGACTAACTCGGGTGGGGCCGTCTTCAATACACGGAGCGTGGGAGCGTGCTTCCGTACTCGCGCAGACATCCTGTACAACTAATGCTAGAACCCACAACGCTGCCCTTTTTATCCACCTCACAGACAAAGTCAACCCTGCTGTGGTATTCATTCTTTTTATTATTCCCCATCATCAAACACACAGACCCCAGCTGGAGGCGCCACTGTGGATGTGTTTACATTATTTTTGCATGTACACGTGGTGGGTCTCTCCGGGAAAGATGTCGGTCCGTAGTCGAAGGTGGTCGGGAGTGGCTTGCTTGAGGTCGAAGAGCATATACCCGTGCTGAGGGGTTGTGGCATCTTTGAAGGCTTCCAACGCAAACGGTGTGCGGCCGGGAAACATCTGTCTCGCCAGGTGCAGCAGTTGAGTGGTATCTCTCGGGTTTTTGAAGACCACCAGGTAGTGGGCATTTAAGCTGATATTCCGATGTTCTTTGTTTTTACTGAACAGATTCTGCACAATGTAGATGATGCTGAGCCGTCGATGATGGCTGCCTTTGGTAAAGAGTTGGGTGACCCGTGCATCCGTCTCCGCCATGAGATCATCCAGAACCACCAAGGTGTCGGGTTCCAAATCGGCCAGGTTGGGTAGGCCTTCCACGAACGTGATGTGGGGCATTGCTGCATACGCTTCCTGCCATTCTCCGTAACACCACACGACTCGGGCAATGGGTGGAGTGATCATGCTGTCGGCGTGTTGAAGGAGCTTCCTGACGAAGTGCGTTTTGCCGGAGCCCGTCGGTCCTGCGATGACGCAAGTGAAGGGATGCTGCCACCGAGGGTCCATGGTTTGAGGTGTATCCGTTGTCGTGGTAACACGCTCTTGTAAATTTCGTACGAGTGAACTGGAGTGGTGGTGGGTACAACGTCGGTCGTCGTTGTCTGTTCACGTTCAGAGATGGTGCTGGGGGTGGGTACAACGTGGGTGGTCGGTTCACTGTGAGGGATGAAATCCGGTGGGTCTTGAGACGTAGTAGGTGTACTTGGTGTAGGTGTAGAGCTCGACGTGGCTTGTACGCGGGGTGTGGTGGTGGTGGTGGTGACTGGGCTCGATACGACTGGTGCTCTCTGTAGACCCGTTTCGCTGGTGCCTGGTGTTCTCAGTTGGTTAAGTAACGTGCTGACATAGGCTACGTCGTAAAACACACCTCCGTACAACACACTCAGCAGGGTTAGCAATAGCACCCCAAAGACCACTTGCGCTTTGCGCGTTTTGCGCGTTTTGCGAGACGCTGTCTTCAGAGGCAGCTGCTGTTGGTCCATAGCACTGTGGTCGGATGTGGAATGAAGGAGGACGGCAGTGGTGTCTGGTTTTATAGTCGTTTCACCTGGTTGGCCGCGACCCAGGAATTGAAGGAACTGGGCCAGCCTTGCCATTTCACGAAATGAAACAGTTTGCCACGTCGACGTTCCGTTTTCAAAATCTGCTCCACCGTGTAGTAGTCTTGCTGTGTTTTTACAACAGGCTGTAATTCCGTGTCGTAAAACGTCCCCAGCAACGTTTCCCCTTGGAGATCTTCCAGTTCATAGACTCGCCGCTGTCGGGGTAGGCGCCGTTTAATCAGGAAGTGCTCATCGCTCCAGTTGGGCAAGTAACTTTTCTCGAACTTGCCCTTGACTTTACTGATCCGTACAGGGTCCCCGACCTTGTACACCGCCTTCGTCGTTCGCTGCGATGGCCTGGGGTACAAGACACGCCGGACTTGGGCTTCATTGCGTTGGGTCACGGTAATGGGGGCTCTCTCTATACTTCGATGATAGGCTCGATTGTAACCCTTCACCAGTTTCGGGAGAACATCGATGTACCGCCTTGTATTCTTATAGGTGAAATATTTATACATGCGGCCTTTGAATGTCCTGTTGAACCTCTCCACCACGGAAGCCTTGGTCTCGTTGTACGTATGGAAGAAAAACACCTTCTGTTTCTTGAGAAAGGCTTGGAACGGTCTGTTGAGGAATTCCGTGCCTTCGTCGGTTTGCAAATACAAAGGTTTGCGCCCGGTCTTGAAGATGTCTTTGAACGCCGCTATGAGATTTGCCCCCGTTTTCGTCCGGATGGGTACCACCCACGCATACTTGGATAGGATATCGATGCACGTCAAGATATACCGATTCTCATCGTTGTGTTTGGCAAAGGCGCTCATATCCACCAAATCCGCTTGCCACTGGGCATCTATTCCTCCCACGATGACCCGGTTCCGTAGAAAATGGCGACGGACAGATCGATGTAAGGTATAGGTGTCTTGTCTTCTTAACCAATCTCGGACTTGGGCACGTTGTACCCCCTGGGGTTTGGCCGCTCGATAGAGAGCCGACAATGCACTATAGGCTGCCGGACTGTCGGGACTGTAGTATAAGTTATCCAACACCTTCTCCCAGCGCTTCATGGTGACAAATGATGATGGACCCTGGCTCTATCGTTTATTTATAACGGGTATATCTTGGGCCAGAGTTTCTTTCTGATTTTCTTCGTGGACTTCCACAGTGGCCATGGTCAATGACCAGTCCAACTCGTCTGATGACCGCTTGATAAGCACTTCATCCACATCCACCACGGCATCTTCCAATGCAGACCATAGATCAGGGTGAAGGGTAAAATGCACTGTACCTCCATCTAGCCAAGCCAATTGAGCAAAGAAAGGGCCGCGTCGGATGTACACATCGTGACACAAGTGGATGAGGTCGCCGTCCAGTTCACCAGACAACACCCGTTTGAATTTGGTCCAGCCCTCCCGGGACAGACGGATGTGAGCCGGGCACGGTTGTGTAGGGTCCGTGTCTCCCACCACCACCTCCTCCATGATATCGACCTTATCCGCATACACGTGCAGGAAAACCTCGGGGGTCAAGCTGAAATACGCCAGTACTATATGCTCCGTCATGGTCGGTACGTGAATGGTACCAGATTTCACTGTCTCTCGTATTTATATTTATTTTTATGCCAATTGGTCGGGTGATCGGTCGTCCGGTGTAAACAACTGGTCCACCATAGGGACTACTTTCTCCAAGGCTGACCACACAGAGGGGCTTAGGAGGATACTGCGCGTAGGCTCTTGGTAGCGACCCACCCATGGAAAGAGCGCAGTATGGTATACGTAGATGGCATTGTCCAGGTGGATGAGGTCTCCGTCCAACTCACCGTTCAACACCCGTTTAAATTTACTCCACCCATCACGCTCTAGTGTCACCCTATTCGATAGAGTCTCAGCGTGCTCAAAGCAAATAGGTCCACAATCTTCGACCAGGGTGACTTTAGCTTCATACACGTATAAGCCCACATTGGGTGTAAGAGGCAGGATGGCTTGTAGTGACATGCTTGCTGTCGAACGGCGAATGACACACACTCTGTCTCAGCCCTCGTATTTATAGGGTCAGGTACTATACTGTCACTCTAGCCTCTGTGCCTTCTCTAGTATTTTGCCCATTATCAGATTTTTTTCATCAGGGTCACTCAGCGCGTCTTCCCTAGCACGAACGCACGCTAATTGGTCGGGTGATCGGTCGTCCGGTGTAAATAACTGGTCCACCATAGGGACTATTTTCTCCAAGGCTGACCACACAGAGGAAGTGAGGCTGATACTGCGCGTAGGCTCTTGGTAGTGACCCAGACGTATGTGGACGGGCGGGTCGGAATATACGTAGATGGCATTGTCCAGGTGGATGACGTCTCCGTCCAACTCACCGCTCAACACCCGTTTAAACTTAGTCCACCCATCACGCTGTAGTGTCACCGGGTTCGATAGCTTCTCAGCGGGGGTCCAGTAAATCGCTTGATCGTCTTTCACCAGCGTCACTTTATCTTGATAAATGTATAACCTCACACTGGGTGTAAGAGGCAGGATAGCGCGTAGTGACATGCTTGCTGTAAATGTCGAACGGAGAATGACACACACTCTGTCTCATCCCTCGTATTTATAGTGTCAATACCACAGCGCCAGGGTGAATAGGGCACAGACTAGTATGAGGCCAACCAGCCGGCGCTGATTCCGGCGTGAGCGCTCCTGGTCCATAGCGCGAGCATCAAGGATGGCTGTCATAGTCCAGTAGTGGTGAGTGATGGCACGCCTCTCCATCGAGTGCACTCTGTGGAGGACCGCTTCTGTGAACTCGTTCAGGATCTGGCGTCGTCCCTCGTTGTCGTCGCCATCTGCAAACATGGACCGGACCACTGCTCGGTAACCCGTGAATGAATTCACCACGGTGGCATACTGTAAAATGCGAGTCGCATGGGGCTGGATGTCCGCCATGGCTCTGTAGAAATGAAGGTGTGGGATGCAGAGGGACGTGTTTTATAGACCAGATGTAGCTCTACGGGTGTAGTCCGTGATACGTACTATTCTGATGAGTTAGTCCAAAAAAAGGGAACAACAACAACAACAACAACAACACAGATTACAGATCAATCCTTTTATTATGCGTGAACAACATAGAAATGCATGTACTGACCTGTCTGTGGGAGGTTTCCCACAATGGCGTTCACCTTCGCGTCTTTTCGTGTACGTCCGTCTCTTTTCGTTAAAGTCCGTGTATCTTCAGTAAAGTCCGTAGGCATTGGGCAAGGAAGCTTTTTCCCGAGACCGAATCACCGCCAGACATGACTGCATCACCGCGGATGAATACATTCTTGCACTCACTCACACCACAGGTCGAGTGAGGTATCAAAGTGAAGCTGAGGTGACGGAGCATCTAATGGACTGGGTGTGGGGTTGACATATCGATAAAAAATGGATATGACCTTGAACTGATCACGTGACCTCCCCGTGATGACAAACACCCAGAACCAAGTCAGTACATGCATCCCATAGTCCCAGGTCACGCCCGATTCACGCAGACCGGAAGTGACGTCATACACCTGCGCACAACCGTGATGGAAAAAACCCAGAACCAAGTCAGTACATGCATTCCATACAAGCGGATAGGCAAGCAGGCAGGCAGGCAGAGAGGCAGGCAGGCAGGTCAGGTCAGGTAAGTCAGATTGAATACACCCCTTTCCCTAAAAATCGACTCCTCTTATATCCAATTGACCTCATTTGCATATTTTCAAAAGGGGGGGACAACAAACAGGCCGCCATTTTGAAACACACCACCCACAACACACACAAACAAGCCGCCATTTTGAAACACACCACCCATAACACACACAAACAAGCCGCCATTTTGAAAAAACCCAGAGACCTCATTTACATATTTTCAGTAACAACAGGCCGCCATTTTGAAACACACCACCCATAACACACACAAACAAGCCGCCATTTTGAAAAAAAAAACCCAGAGACCTCATTTGCATATTTTCAGTAACAACAGGCCGCCATTTTGAAACACACCACCCACAACACACACAAACAAGCCGCCATTTTGAAAATATGCAAATGAGGGCCGGGGATGGGGCAGGTGAAATTGCCCACCATTTTGAAACACACCACCCATAACACACAACTACAAGCCGCCATTTTGAAACACACCACCCATAACACACACAAACAAGCCGCCATTTTGAAACACACCACCCATAACACACACAAACAAGCCGCCATTTTGAAAACACACACACCTCATTTGCATAAACTCATTTGCATAAACTCACGCATGCGCACACCGCCCCAATACCGCCCCATTTTTTTTCTGCGCATGCGCAGTGAGGCGCTAATCACTCTACTTGTATATAACGGCTTGGTTTTAAGGGGGTGGGAGGTGAGTATCCACCATTTTGAACCCACATCACCCACGTCAATTGATGAGTGGGTGGGTTCAAAATGGCGGATACTCACCTCCCAGACCCGTAAAACCAAGCCGCCATTTTGAACCCACCCACTCACACACTGACTGACACCGGTGAGTGGGTGGGTTCAAAATGGCGGCACCTTATTTTACACACACAACACCATAAGCCGCCATTTTGAACCCACCCACTCACACACTGACTGACACCGGTGAGTGGGTGGGTTCAAAATGGCGGCACCTTATTTTACACACACAACACCATAAGTCGCCATTTTGAACCCACCCACTCACATACCAGGTCAATCAGTGCACGGGGTGAGTGGGTGGGTTCAAAATGGCGGACTTTCAGGGGTCGGGGGAAAATAAAAAGTGCCGCCATTTTGAACCCACCCACTCACATCAAACTCACGCATGCGCACAGACACACTTTCACACCCAAACAAAGTTCTGCGCATGCGCAATGCGGATACTCACCTCCCAGACCCGTAAAACCAAGCCGCCATTTTGAACCCACCCACTCACACACTGACTGACACCGGTGAGTGGGTGGGTTCAAAATGGCGGCACCTTATTTTACACACACAACACCATAAGCCGCCATTTTGAACCCACCCACTCACATACCAGGTCAATCAGTGCACGGGGTGAGTGGGTGGGTTCAAAATGGCGGACTTTCAGTGGTCGGGGGAAAATAAAAAGTGCCGCCATTTTGAACCCACCCACTCACATCAAACTCACGCATGCGCACCTCCTCAATACCGCCTCAATACCGCCCCATTTTTTTTTCTGCGCATGCGCAGTCAGGCGCTAATCACTCAATTTGCCCTTTGCATACTACTAACATGCACATTGGAACAGTGAGTCTGAGTTGAAACTCAAAGTATACACACCTTAAGCTTGAATCAAGCATTGGAAAGTGCATACAAAGTTTGAAATATATGTATTAAGGCAGTGTGACGTCCCTGGATCTAAATATGATTGCAACAGACCACCATAGAATACCATGTTTTATTTGCAGTTTTCTCTGTGTAATAAAATCGTAAAAAATTACAATAAATATCTTCCCACACTGTTTGCAACGGTCTTTCATTTGATGGAAACTTTACTGGTTTACCATCACTTTAATGAGACGTTTCGAATCCATAGTCGAAGAACTGTATCTCTATGGCACAATAAGCAACAAATGCACGCCAGATTAATGTTCCAACACTAGGTCCAGCATAATAACACGAAGGGGGATACCTGCGCCACCAGAACGCCCTGCTTACACACGTATTGTAGCACCTACACCAACAGTACTCCTTACATTCATTTGGTAGCATGGTGTGGGATACCTTCACCAACAGTACGTACTCCTTACATACTTACGGTAACATGGTGTGTGATACCTGCTACAACAGTCACTTCCTCCTTGCATACTTACGGTAGTACGATGTTGGATACCTTCGCCAAAAGTACGCTTTTCTTATGTACTTACGGTATTAAGGCGTGTGAAACTGGCACCAAAAGTACGTCTACCTTACATACTTACGGTTACACGATGTGGGATACCTGCACCAACAGTACGTCCTCCTTACATACTTACGGTAACACGGTGTGGTATACTTGCACCAACAGTACTTCCTCCTTACATTACGGTAGCACGTTGTGGGATACCTGCAACAAGAGTACGTCCTCGTTACACACTTGGTGTGTAACATGGTGTACGATACCTGCACCAACAGTACGTCCTCACGGTAGTACGGTGATGGATACCTGCACCAACGGTGCGTCCTCCTTACATACTTACGCTAACATGTCGTGGGATACCTGCACCAACAGTACGTCCTCACACACGGTAATACGATGTGGGATACCTGCACCAACAGTATGTCTTCCTTACGGTATTACGGTGATGGATACCTGCACCAACCGTACTACCTCCTTATATACTTACGCTGACATGGCCCGGGATACCTGCACCAACAGTATGTCTTCCTTACGGTAGTACGATGATGGACACCTACACCAACGGTACGTCCTCCGTGCATACTTAAGCTAATAATATGTGCGATACCTGCACCAACAGTACGCCCTCCTTACATACTTACGCTAACATGGTGTGCGATACTTGCACCAACTGTACTTCCTCCTTACATACTTACGGTAACACGATGTGGGATACCTGCAACAACAGTACGTCCTCGTTACATGCTTACGGTAATATGGTGCGGTATACTTGCACCAACAGTACTTCCTCCTTACATTACGGTAGCACGTTGTGGGATACCTGCAACAAGAGTACGTCCTCGTTACACACTTGGTACACTTGGTGTGTAACATGGTGTACGATACCTGCACCAACAGTACGTCCTCACGGTAGTACGGTGATGGATACCTGCACCAACGGTGCGTCCTCCTTACATACTTACGCTAACATGTCGTGGGATACCTGCACCAACAGTACGTCCTCAC
>JAVTVY010049670.1:0-23520 GCA_036873755.1 Hanleya hanleyi
AGTGATGATTGGATGAATACTTTTCGCAAAATTTGAATACATCGTAAATTTCACAAATTGCTAATTATCTCCCAATCTTTCTGGTATCTTTTTATGGGTTCTACTGATGTTCTGTTACATCATGTAATGACCTACATTCATGTGCAAATTTCAAGTTGAAATTTCCAACAGTTTTCCAGTTACGGCACTGTAGTCGCAAAACTATCCGTGGCCATAGCTCAAAAACTAAGGTCAAGGTCATCTTGAAAATTCGGTGACGTCATACCTGTATTATGGGGTACAAATGTGTTAAATTACAGATTCCTGCAAGTTTTAGTTTTCGAGAAAATTACATGCAACGCTTTTTACATTTTGTAATATTCAAGGTCAAGGTCATATCGCATGGTTTTGTAATTAGCGCCAAAAGAAAGTCAATATTGTACTCAATATTGCATCATTGTTTTGTGACTGTCAGTGTGTTAGTTTTCCAGTAAATGGAAGCCGTATTTTCTATATTTTGGATGCTCATCACTTCAAAGATCAAGGTCAAGGCCGAGTTCTGATACAAGTGCTGACCTTCTGACGTCATGTAGGTCACGTGACCTTATTTTCAGACTGATCGCATTGGCCGTTCAAGATTTGACCACCAAACTTTGAACTCATATAGCGACGCTTCTGGAGGTCAAAGGTCAAATTTAAGGTCACATCCTTTTCCGTCATTAGAGTGTTCATTAATATTAGGAGTATCAATGCCGTAGCTTATTTCCTTATAAAATACCGGGTTTTGAAAAACATTAAAAGGGAGATAACTATTTCTTCTTGTTACGTAACAATTCAAAAATATAACTACAGCATGGCCATATTTAACACTTAACAACCATCAACTTTCCTTTAGATATGTTCTTTATTTTTTGCTGTACGCAGGCGACACGAAAAACAGCACCAGGGGAGAGAACTGTAAAACCGTTTCCGTGACCTACTTATTTTATTGGTTATTTTGTTGGGTGTATCTGCAAACTTTCACATTTCAAATTTCAGCCGCATGGCCTTATGCGTTTGGTCAATATTCACAAAATGGTGTTTTTATCAAAAAAGCCCATAGCTCAATAGGTCAAGGTCAAGGTCAAAATTGAATACTTGTACCAGAAACTTCAGCCTAGTATATACAAATGAGTCAAATATCTAAGCTGTATATCAAGCCGTTTAGCCGCTATTTGAAAAGTGAAATAATAATAAGAAGAATAATAATAATCCGTAGAATAACAAAAGGTCTATCCATTGGAAATGGAAAGACCTAATTACTTTCATCAGTTCCATAGGATTTCCATGCAGACTTCTTGCATGAAATTGATTGGGAAAATAGCTAGAGTAAAAGGCAAAGTGAGCACATGGCTGACAGGTTGCGAAGGTTGTGTGGGTTGTGGCATCAGTTACGAGATTTACTTCCATTGTAACCTGTCGGGTTATGATAGGTAGAAAGACCGTAACCTATGACAGGTTATGGTGGACAATTCCTTATATCCAGCCCTGTGAATGACACAAATTGTATTATAACAGATGAGTGATCAGCGAGCTAGATGTTTATTCTGTTCTAGTTAAATGTTATCCACATTGAGTTGACACATCATTTGATTGGACACAATGCTGGAGGCAATTCCAATTGCCCAAGACAGCATCTGACACCTGTGACCCTTTAACTTCTCTGGACAAGATGACGCAAACCCATTTGAAAATCACTTTGACAATGTACATATGGAAATGAATGTACATATGGAAATGAATTTCGAGTGTTATCTTGAACTTTCTGGAGTTGGGTACGTTTGTGTATAAGGAGGAAGGGACAGGGGCCAGAAAATACAGAATTTTCGCATTCATACAAATTGGATCACTGTTAATTGTAATAACTGGGAGACATATTTCATGACACATACACAATGTGTACTCTTGAGCAGTTCAATCACATGGTTACCATGGTCACTAGTCAGCCAGCTTGTGAATATCTGGTTGTAGCCAGTCCCAAATAATCACCGCCATTTCCCTACTGGATTCTATCACAAAAGCATGGTCAAATCCTTTTTCGCAAATCCTCACATCAGCATGTGGGAATCTGGCCTTCATTTCACGGAAATATTTCTGTGGGCACCAGTAGTCCTCGACACCATAGTAGAAACTAATTTTAGAAATATTTTCTTGGATGATACCGACATCAAGATCACACACGGTCGCCATTTCTTGGAGTCCCATATATATTACATTTCCCACACTAAATGGGTCGAATAGGCTCATGGAAGCATTGTAAATACAATTAGGGACGTTGCGATCTTTGAAATACCACAGAATTAGTCTGTATTGAAGATGCGGAGACAGGTAGGATAGAATATACACAATACCCAAACCCAACCATCGAAGATACTTCAGCAACGGTGTGGCTATCTGCCCTTTGGGAGACTCAGCCATTCTCTCTATCGTCGGAAAGAGAAGGTAGCAGCGTAAAACGTGATGACTGTCCTGCAGCCCAGCCAGCATGTGCAGGATCATGTAACAGCCAATGGAATGACCAATCAGAATCAGTTTAACATCTTGTGGCACATGATCCTTGATGAATGTTACCTTGTGCTTGATTTGTCCTTGCAATGAGCAGACATGGTAGGAAGCAGTCACTGGAAAGAAATAAAAAAGAACAGAAACAGTCTTCAATTGCATGCATGTACATGTGGAGCAATTTTACACCAACTGTAAGGCCATCCACAATAATATTTCTGTTCCCAGTAACCATGGTAATCCTACCTACCCATATATTTTGCAGTCAAAAAAAAGTTTGGTTAGATAATTTTTTTTATTTCTATTTTTTCCAGCAGTACTCTGTGAAATACTATACAGAAAGGTCAAAAATCCTCTAAAAAAAAACTAATAAAAGAAATATCAAACATTTGTGGACAATGTTTCTATTTGTAACTAAGTCAAACCTGCTTTAATTAATGCCTTTAATCCCTTATTAATTGCACAATCAAACGTAGAAAACGGAAGTTAAAAGAAAAAGTTAACTCCCCTAGGAGAGAGTTGTCCG
This sequence comes from Hanleya hanleyi, assembly GCA_036873755.1. Taxonomy (NCBI): domain Eukaryota; kingdom Metazoa; phylum Mollusca; class Polyplacophora; order Lepidopleurida; family Hanleyidae; genus Hanleya; species Hanleya hanleyi. Next base: position 3,047 of record JAVTVY010049670.1, read on the forward strand.
CCCCTAGGAGAGCTCTCCATTCAATTCCAGCGTGGCCACTATAAAGGCGACTGTTAGCCTCATTCCTATCCTCTTTCTCAAACCGAGACCAGTAGTGAACAAGGCCGCGTTACGAGGGGACGGAAGGGTGGGCACATTAAATTAAAGCAGGTTTGACTTAGTTACAAATAGAAACATTGTCCACAAATGTTTGATATTTGCTACCTAAGTCTAAAATCTGCTTTAATTAATGCCCTAGTACCAACATACGGAGGTGGGAACCTCGGTCTTGTAGTAGTTCAAAGTAGGCTAAGTGACCGCTGGAATGACACAGAAACATGGGCATAGCATGAAACAATCCATAATCAACAAATGAAACCTTGGTCAACGACAGAAAAGGTTAAACATGTGAATAAGATACTGATGTACTTATCTTTGATTGTTCACAGCCATGTAGCTGTGCTTGTGGTGTGGAAATTATTAATTCCTCCCCGAGAGAGAACCCCAACCTGACGGTGGATGGGTCTACTCGGGAAGCCGTCTATACCAAGAGAGAACCCCTACCACTAGGGACGATGGGTCTACTTGGTAAGGCTTATTTATCTTGGCTGTTCCTAAGACCGGGTGAGGCAGAACTGGTCCGGGCCTAGAGATCGCCAAGTCACACCACTCTCAGTCCACAATCGTCTTCCATCCAACTTGCATCTAGGGAGTTGAGTGCAGAAGACGGCGCTGAGATCATGAGAAGGACGTCAGATTCAACCTGAAAGACACAATCAAAACCGCAGTTAAGGTAAAGATCACACTCACCATGGATACATGCATCTTAGGGTGATGATATAGTGTCTGACATCTCTTTAGAGGATCCAAGGTCGTCCATCTGCAGGGGTTTTTTTAGACAAAAATTTTTCATCTACTCAATTTCAAATATTGTAAAACTCAATTTTTTTGCGCGCCGTTGGCGCGCATATTAATATCACTAAACTCAATTTTTGGGGGTTTTCATCTAAAAAATGATGAAACTCAATTTTTTTGCCTTTTTCATCAAAAAAATGATAAAACTCAATTTTTATTTTGTTTTAATCGTAGAATGTAAAAAAAAGTTGTGTCAAAGCTTGGCATGTCATTCTTGGCTTGTTTTTCTTAAATTTTCCAATTGGATGCCACTAATGGCATCAATGTAGTTTTGCACTGGAATGACACTTATGCAATCAATTTGGTTGTAGGTTGAATTAGATGAAACTGACACCCAACACCGCAAGTTTTTGGACTAATCTTGTCATCGTTTAGCTATTTGGATGTCCTAATTATCTGAATCAAAATTTCACAAAATTTTGAAAGATTGGTGAAAACTGCATAGGCAGCTGCTCTCTGGAATTTACGAAATCTGGGCCAAACAAAGTTGAGGTTGGAAATAGATGATGGCCCCACAGTTCAATTTCAAACCCAAATAGATCATGAATTTTTATCTTGAAAAAATAGATTCTTGTATTAAATTGGCGAAATTATTGAAACTGTCGTGCTTGGTGGAGAAAGGTAAAAACCAAATTATGTAACTAATTGAGAAAACAACAACTTAAATAAAGCATGATGAACGATTTTAACAAATTCCTCCCAAGCATTCGTGTATTACAATAATTTATTCGTTAGTTTGGAAGTCTTAAACGATAAATTCTCAATTTACCGTAACAAGGGCAGAGGTTGAATGTTGCCGGTTTTCCACCACAAAACACAGGCACTTCGTCGACGTGAGGCAGGTATTATACGGGTTCAAATAGAGTTCCAACAGATCAAAGAAGTTGAAAAAATTTCAGCGAACGACAAATATGTTTCATTTGTGTTCGTGTTGAGATTTTCTCGCTTACTTTGGTAAAGCGGAACCACGTGTTGAGATAAAAAAAAAATGGCGCTGAAATCATTGTCGGGAACCCTTCATCGAAAAACTAGCAGTTCATTGCCACAGATATCTGGCGGTACTCGACAGCGAATGTTGTCATATGATGGGAGACAACTCTGTTAAAAAAAAAATGTTACGACAGTCAACGAACAGAAAAATAATCTCTGCAATAGCTTCCTGAGTGTGTTTCATTTTCACTGGATATCCCATTGACGAGACGCGGTGTCTGCAGCTAAAACAAACATATGGAAACCCGGGAAGTGGCAGAGATGACATGAAGAGTGGGCTCTCACGGACTTTCATTGGCATAGAGACGGAGGTGACACGAACAACAACAACAACCTTGTACATTGTAAACTTTCGGTCGCGATCAAACTTTCCCGTGATCGGGGCATTTTCGTTCGCCCCGGTCTTACATAAACTCAATCTTTTATGAAAAAAACTCAATTTTTTCCCGCGCCTACGGCGCGCACTTCCCGAAAACTCAGAAAACTGAATTTCTAGCTCAAAACTCAATTTTGAAAAAAACGCAAAAACTCAATTCAAATTCGTTTTCATCGGGAATACCACGATGAAAAACTGTCTAAAAAACCCCTGCATCTGACTTATTACTTCCTTCAATATGTGATCGAATCAAATGTTGACCAATAGTATGAATGAGATGAGATGACACAGCAATTTGCAGATTTGCTGCGATGATACAAAATGCCGCCCCCCCCCCTTTTTTGAAAATTTAGCTGACCACGTGCTGGGCAGCCATGAACGGCCCAAGCGTGGTCATCCTATCTGACTGGACTGACATCTCTCAGATAGAAAATGGTGAACGTGGAGTTCGCCGTCCAGACCCAAGACTGGACAATGTCAAGGAGGGGCAGGCTCTTTCATAAATCTCAACAAAAGAAACCTGGCCGGTAACGCAGAGGGTAATAATGGAGTAGTAATGGAAGATACTAATCTAACCTATCTTCTGAGTGTCTACCCAAGTAGCTGGGATGACACAGATAAGGGAATAACTTGAGACAAGCAACAAGAAAAACCCTGGTTAGAAAACGAAAAGGGCAAATCATGAATATGATACAAATATACTTATTCTTGAGTGCCTCCATCCATGTAGCTGTGCTCGTGGTGTGATATGTCAAACTCTACCAAGAAATCAGAATCCTCTCCCACTCGGGTTGTTAGGTCTTCTTGGTCTTAGAGGGCGCCAAGCCACGCCATACTCAGTCCACCAACGACTTACGTCCAACTTGTCTTGTGAGTTGAGCGTAGGAAACACAGCTGAGATCATCCAGAAGGTAGTCAGTTCAAGCTGAAAGACACAAGTAAAACCGTAGTTAAGGAAAAGCTAAAACTCTCAAAGCGTCAGACATCTTAGATTGATGATTAGAGAGTCCATGGTCGTCTAACCGACTTATTCCTTCCTTCAAGACGATCATGATGAAAAACAAGATGGCTGCCTTGCTGCAATGGTGACAAATTTCGCCCCCTCCTCTTTTCTTGAAAGAAACTAACCACGTGCTGGGTAGCCCTCAGTGGCCCAAGCGTGGCCACACTATCTGACTGCACTGACATATCATACAGATAGAAATTTGTGAACGAGGAGTTTGCTGTCCAGACACAAGACTGGACAATGTCATGGAGGGACAAGTTCTTCCATAAAGGCCATGTGTAGTGATGGCCACATAGAAGAAGCAAAAAAAACAGTAGTGGGGGCGTCAATGGAATATCTACCTTCTGCCCATTGGAAAGACTAATTTATGGTCTTAAACAACTACACGGCTTATTTAAATATGAAGCCTTGCTGACAGGGGAAGGGACATGATAACCGTAGCCGAGAACCGTGAACGGAACCGGTACGAGTAAGATAGTGGCGGATGGTTCGAACAGGACATAACCGAAGATCGTCCTCCAGGAAATATTAGATCTTTCAAGAACATGAAGTTCAGACACTCTGGACGCCAAAGAAACGCCGCCACCCGATATCCCATTTCGGTAACAGTTGGCGAGTACAACGCGACTGTAATGCTAAGGCGCGAATAAGCTCAGAGATATTATCAATAAGGCTAATGTTGGTAAGTAAAACGTAACACCCAAGCCAGAGCAGAACGATAGCCTTCCCTGGTGCTCATATGAGACTTCCTATCCTGGTGAAGTTGAAGGAGGAAGTCAATACGAGGGAAATAGAGTCGGGAATGGTATCACGACCTCGGCACCAGGACAAATAATCCGCTGTAGAGACCGAACCCGAACAACGAACTCAGTGAGTAAGGTCCCACATATAACCAACAACCCTAAGGTTGATGACAGAACCATAATGTCAAAGTCTAACCATTGGTGTAACGGTCTATACAGGAATAAGGTACTTGAAGGAGAAAGTCGGAAAAAAACTGTCTCCCAAGTACACCACAAAAAACGTTGTGTCGCTTAAGCACAATCCTAAGGTAAATGGATCTCAACATAATGTTTGTGTGTAAAAACAACATGAATCTGTGTTAATACAACACTGTGCTGAATTCAATTAAAGTTGACTAGTCAGCCATTCACAATCCCGCCGTCGTCCTCAGAGAAAATCCACGTCCATAATCCAAAGACCTATACCATATAACAGTATTAGACCAAATACTGTTGATTCGAATACAAATTTTGATATTCTGAACTCCAGACTGGAAACAACAAGGTCTGAACAGAATTCTCTTCGTAGAGTAACGACGAAGCTAAGTAAATCACAATGTGAAAAACCCGAGGGGAATTGATACCAGTGGAAGATTGACGCCAAACGAACGGACTTCCCCTCCCGCCGACGACCGACGATGGAGAATCAAAGGAAGTGCCGATGAATGGAAATAAAAAATGCATCTCGCAAATGAAGAAATGACGTAACAACGGCGTTATGGCGTACTGGAAACGTCTAACCGATGAAATAGAACGACGCACAGGTGTAGGAGAGACACATGACGGTGTAATGAACATATCGTCAAGGTGTAATAGGAAAGCGTAATGTGAAAAAAGCGAGAAAAACGTTGTGTATGATAAACAACGTAGTGATTTCCCATTCACAATAACTTAATGAATATACATGCTCATAACGGAGCAGGATACACACTTATAAAAGTACACGACGTAACAGAAGGGCGTTGCAAACAGTAACCCCGTAGTCGATTGTAATAATTTTCCTTCTCTTTAAACGCAGCAGAGATGAACATATTAAATGTCTGTAGCGTTAATCACCAAATGTAAGCTCAATGAGATAAATGAGATTATGGATCTTTGTGTCAGTGAACATGAGTAACGTGTCAGTGAACATGGTTACATTATGACCTCTCCCGATGTAATCTGTCTCCTGTATATGAAATTCCGTACTGGAGTTTTATATGGAGAGGATATTAACATTTACAACAATGTTACTATTAATAACCAAATAGTCACACAACCGACATCCAGATCAAAGATTTTTTCAGGAAATCAACTTTTTTGAAACAATCTATAATCAACAAATGAAACCTTGGTCAACGACAAAAAAGGTTAAACATGTGAATAAGATACTGATGTACTTATCTTGATTGTCCACAGCCATGTAGCTGTGCTTGTGGTGTGGAAATTATTATTTCCCCCGAGAGAGAACCCCAAGCTGACGGTGGATAGGTCTACTCGGGAAGCCGTCTATACCAAGAAAGGACCTCTACCACTAGGGTTGATAGGTCTACTTGGTAAGGCTTATTTTTGTTAGCTGTTCCTAAGACCGGGTGAAGCAGAACTGGTCCGGGCCAAGAGATCGCCAAGTCACACCACTCTCAGTCCCCAATCGTCTTCCGTCCAACTTGCTTCTTGGGAGTTGAGCGCAGAAGACGGAGCTGAGAACAAAGAGAGGAAAAAACATTTAAAGTCTCTCGCCGGCAGGAAAGTGAGGTTATTCAAAAATTTACAAATTGAAATGACCTAACACGAACAATTTGTCGAGAAGAGGAAGAACAGCAAGAACAATACTAAAAAGCAGTTTGATGCTCTAGTAAACTGTACCGGAAATACACTTGCTGGGACGAATATACTCGTCCCAGATACTTGGTAGAAAGAAACCATAGAAGACTTCACGACCCACGTGTCAATAGGCTTGATCCTTGGCCGGTCAACAAACAATCCCACCACGCTAGTAATTTTAAATTTTCTCATAGTGAAGAAATTAAAATTAGTGCATAACTCCATCTGAATTATACGCGAAATACAGTATACAGATGGAACCAGTTTGGTGAGAAACAAACAAATCACATGTATAAAACAAATTTGTATACCAAGGCATAACACAGTTTCATAATAAACAGTGGGTAATCGGATTACATACTCACGATAACCAACACGAGATCCCTTTGTAGATCGCACCCTAATCACAAAGAGATCAGCAAAGACGCTCATTAAAATGCAACAAACAGTCGTAGCATTGAAGTCCCGTAACATCCATTACGTTATTATTATAGCATCGTTTAAAAAGAGTTGAGTTGTGGTTACGTACACAAAAACAACAAACACATAAACATGAGAGGCAGAATAAAACCCCATAAGATCTCTCTTGAAGACAGGATATCAAAATTACATAATAATAGTTGATATAACAAGAGATTACCTTCTTGGTAGGACCAAAGAATTGAATGCATGAAAGTAACGAACTACCAAAGTCCGAAACAACAATAACAACATGGAACATTGACGGACGGCTTATAAAGAATCGTATTTCCCCGGCAGGGAAAAACGAACCTCCCGCGTCAAACAAGGGTCGTACTCACACTCTTGGTAACGATTTATACAACAATTTAATGGATAAAATCATGACGAAACAAAAACCTGTTCGTTTAGAGTACAACACAATAGGCTCACATACCGACCGAACAAAACGGAATGTTGGGAGCCAATAAAAGCCCACAATAAACACACCGGGTCGCAACTCAAAGTTTGTGACGTATTTCCCGGGGGACTGTGTCATTTGTTACACATGAGAATTTCATAAAGACTTCTAGAAAAACATCGTCAGACGATCATTTCAAGAGAATTTAAAATCTCCGCCAAAAACCAATATTTAGCGACGTACGTCCGAAGATACTAAACACGTCCGACTCAAAGAAGTCCAACATTCGCCCCAACAAATAGATCGGGAACGGAATTAAATAAACTATGTAGACTTAACCGTTTATTTGTTTTCTTCCTTCTAGAAGATACATGTGGTGAACCGATAGGTATTGGAGAAATAACCTGAGGCAAAGAATTCTTTTGTTTGTCGGAGAACAATAGAATGGCCAGGCAACCGACCTGGTCTTTGTTGAGCGTAACAAAGGAACGGGTTTTGGATCGACCCTAGACAAAGAATCTCCGGACCGGGTCAACTGTCTAGCAACCTGGAATTATCATCGTGTAGGACGGTACCGCTTGGTGGTATACAAACTGACACGGGAGACTCTGGGTCTTGACCAGCTCGGTCAAGATCTTCATTACACTTCATATCATTGACCAAAGAAAATTTCTAAGACCCGTCTGTCGATCTCCGACATAGACGAGTCATCACAAGCATGTAACAGAAAAGCACGACGGGCTTGGGCATAAATCTTCCAAGCCGTCGGATTCCATAATACACATTCCGCGCACGTGGACGCCCGGTAACATAAATCTTTACAAGAAAAACAAGCCGTGTGAGCGTCTAAAGGGGATAAATTCTTCCCGCACGTACGACAAGGAATACCAGTCGGAACTTCAGACATAATAATACAGTAAGTAAGTTCCGAACCAATAACAAAAACAACACTTGATAAAGGATATTACACCAGCGAGACAACAACAACTAATGTTGTAAAATTGCCTCTGAATACTTCCCTAGATGTGCACTGCTCGAGCAAACAAGAGAAAGAGGATAGGAATGAGGCTAACAGTCGCCTTTATAGTGGCCACGCTGGAATTGAATGGAGAGCTCTCCTAGGGGCGGACAACTCTCTCCTAGGGGAGTTAACTTTTTCTTTTAACTTCCGTTTTCTACGTTTGATTGTGCAATTAATAAGGGATTAAAGGCATTAATTAAAGCAGGTTTAAGACTTAGGTAGCAAATAAAAACATTTAAATTCCTGCCCACCTACCTACCCAAATATTCTAAAGTTGGTTTCTGGAAACAAAAATATTATTGTGGATGGCCTAAGTATGGTAAGACTGAATAAGCTATCACATCATTCAACATCACAATAATTGGAACAGTTGGACTGAGGTAAAGCAATTCTATCGTGAACGCAAGATCAGAATTACTGAAAGACAAGATTGGGCTCACCATTACCTTCATTAGCTGAAAAATGTTGAAACACCTCAAAAGACATCATTCTGGTAGTTTTTAATTTAATCTGATATTTGAACTTGTTTAAGCTATTGGCTCTTCAGTCTGGGTCTCCATTAAAAATATGGTTATAATTAACTTATACTGGACTACAGTGTTAACCGATTAAAGAATTAATATAGATTAATTAATTAAGATAGTGAAAGTACATGCACCTATGTCAAGGTTACTGTTAGAGTTAGGCATGGCAACATGGCCGGCATTAGCAACACCCCACGCTGGTATAGTACAGCCGCTGAGGCGATAGAGCCCTTCCATGAAGTCCTGGTAATACTCTATCACTCCGGGGTTACCTGTAATTATCAAACAGGTGTAAGGTTCAAGTACACAAATATATATATATATCTCGTCAGATCACTGAACTTGAGCAACGTTGAGTCCTGTCAATATTTGGATGGGTGACAGGGACGAGAGTGCTCTACTGGATGGGCTGATCAGTGTCCAGGATAATAGAAACTGGGGACACTGTGTCCTGGCAGATGTAGGCAATCATCCTGATATGAATGATAACTTGTTGAAAACAAAGTCGAATCCTACTCACACTAAAAAGGTCAGCTGCTGCGATGATGCCACTCTTATAGGAAACCTGGTAATACTCCCCTGCTCACCCTACAAAAATCCTGGCTTTCTATTTCTCAACCTTCCATTGCATACGTGTATGTGGTACTTGAATGCTGCCTAAACCAAGATTGGATGACGAAGTCGATGAGGAGCAAAAAACTACTTCATATATGGAAATATCCATGATGACATGTTATACATATAAAATCCTCGTTTTGACAGGAGGACAGAAGGATAAAAATACGTTCAGTTCAACAGGACCACTGGTTTCAGTGAACCAGCTATCAAACCTAGCCTAAAACCAAGATCATGAAAATCAGTCAGTCAGGTGGCTGGAATACAGTCAAAGATAATTACTCATACCTAGTAATTTCAGAGAATTGAACTGTATGAAAAGTCACACTTTGACTACTACTCTTGCTATGGTAACATGCAGGACAGATTTATGAATTTATAGGATATATTCATAACTTCTCTCAGAAAGAAGCCCAGAAGTAATTTCTTTGATAGGCATTTAGAAGTCGGCATATGTCACAAGGCGCTAACAACTTCTTTATTCCTGTGGAGCGGACGTTTCGTTGGAGATACTTCCAACTTTTTCAAAGCTTATGAACTACAGGGTATGGACGAGGGTATTTATTTATACAAATAAATAACAAGCACAAAAGGTCATGCTGGGTGCTTCATGAGCGAGTCATGTCAGGTAAAGGATATTCTAAACAGTGGGTAGGTCTTTTTCTTTATCCTTTATAGACTTCTCACATGCAATGTTATTTATCCATATGCTTATCCCTTATTAATTGTATAATCATCACAATATTTTAGGGTTAACAAATTGTCACCTTTATTTATGCAGCTACTTCAGATTTAATCTGCAATCATCCATTGTCTATACCCGGTTCAGAGGATTAGTAGATTACAATAGTCCTACCCATTGCAGGGTGCAATGGAGCACTTTTTTATGGAGCAAGCAAACTTTCTCTAGAAGAGACAGTTGAACCCGTCTTAAGAGACCCCCCTTCCCCAAGGGAAACGGAGAATATGGTCTCTTAAAACAGGTTATCTTTTAATATAAAGGTTAATTTAACATTGAAACACAACTGGAGAGAGTTTTATACTGCAGTCTTTGAAGGTCGTCGCTCAATAAAGGTGGTCGTTATAGCAGGTTTGAATGTATGACTGTCTGCTTGTATCTTATTTGGAGTCAGAACATACTTACCAGGAATGATAAGGAAAAGAAGCCGGTTGCCATGGTGATTATTGGGTGTGATTGGAGTCAGCTGACCACATTTCATCACATGACTGGGCATACCCATGATAGCGACAAATTCCGATGACCAGCACGATTCTTGTTCAGCCATCTTGGTGGATCAGCTTCAGACGTCACGTTCACAAAGTCAGAATATTGATCGTCACACACGGCCTAAACTCAAATCTTTGTGTGGAGGATAGGGGTGCTACTATGGTTACCACCATCATCTGAAATATATGGAAGCGATGAAAAGGCCCATTAAAATTAAAACATACGTTTGTTTATCATCACTGCCACCCCCAGTTTTGCATCTGCCTCGAAGATTTATTTTATTTATTAGGTCTTCCCATTTCAGATGGAAATACCTATTGTTATTCTTCTGAGATTATTACTATTATTTTATCCAAACTTTGTCAACACTCAACTGTCTAAACGCTTCAGCTTAGGTATGACTCTGAAGTTTGGCACACATCTTCGAGTATTGACCTTGACCATGACCTTTAGAGTTATAGACCCATAAAGTGATTTTTTTTCTCGAATATTGAGTGAACGGAAATGAGTAGAAGGCGGAGATTTTAAGTTTAAGTCTTTGAAGTCATTTCAAAGGAATAAGCCAATAAAATAAGATCAAACAAGCAGTATGTCAGTTCTCTCACTTGGTGCTGTTTTCCGTATCCTCAATGTACAGTCAAAACTAAAGAACATATATCTAAAAGAAAGTACGGGGTTCGTAAGTCTTATATTGCCATGCTGTAGTTATATTTTCGAACTGTTATGTAACAACGGTTTCAAAACCCGCCATTTTATAAACAAATAATTTGTGAACACTTTAATGACCGAAAATATTGTGACCTTAAATTTGACCAGAATGTGTCAGAATTCGGCCTTGACCTGTATATCCAAAGTAACAAGGTTTAACAAGCGTTCTGAGAACCCCAACATCTCGCCTTGCGAGGTCATCCGCCGAAGCTGTAGCAGTATTGAAAGCGTACATGTAGAGCAAACAATAACGTCTGGAATAGGTGATGTGGTACAGACAATAATGTCTGGAATAGATTATCTGGTGCAGACAATAACATCAGTGAGTCCCATGTGGGATTAACGGCATATAAGTTAATCCCATGTAGGATGGATAGGTCAGTGCTGTGGGATAGGGCAGTCCTGAACCAGAAGACGGATGACGTTTACAAGAATACCAACAGCGCCTTGAGTGACAACGCCGCACAGCAAGAACATCCAGAATCAGAATACTCGACCCTAGACCACACCAGACACGCTACCCCTTAGACGTCACCGAACTGACGCCTCAACACAGAATGACAGAATATGATCCTTTGACTTTCACGTAATATAGGACGTAGACCTGCCGTTCTGGTCCCAATACACACTCCAAGCAATTGTTACAGGCACAGATTTCTGGAAGGATCCACCCTGTTCCCAAGGGCGTCGTTAGGGAAGTCGCCTCGAAGAATCCTGAAGATGCCCTGGTTCTCCCAGTTTTTTTCTGGACGGCTTTGTGCGTACTATGGGGTACCAAGACAAAGGAATCATCCACGCGATTATAACACATATTTATCAGTACAATAACAGACTTAACGACTTGTACATAGCGACTCTTCTCTACTAGTATTTATATTTCCTCATTGTTATTGTTATTCATTATTTAATTATTTATTTTAATATCTAGCGCTGCAAAAGATCTTATATTAATGAAGAAATGTACCGTGAAATTTAAATAAAACATTGAGTTGATGGGCCGCGAAATCCGTATGGGAAGCGACCCTTAAACTACCATTTCAATCAAATAGGGCAGTCCAGTGTGAGATTACTGCTGGATAGGTCAGTCCCATGTGAGATTACTGCTGGATAGGCCAGTCCTGTGTAGGATTACTGCTGGATGGACCAGTCCTGTGAGTTATTACTGATGGATAGACCAGTCCCCTGTGGGATTACTGCTGGATAGTCCAGTCCCAAGTGGGATTACTGCTGGATAGGCCGGTCCTGTCTGGGATTACTGCTGGATAGATGAGTCTCGTATGGGATTAATGCTGGATGTAGGACAGTCTCGTGTGGGATTACTGCTGCATAGGCAGTCCAGTGTGGGATTACTGCTGCATACGGCAATCCTGTGTGGGATTACGGCTGGGAGGCCAGTCCCGTGTGGGATTACTGCTGGATAGGCTAAACCTGTGAGGGATTACAGCGGGATAGGTAAGTCCCATGTAGGATTATGGCTGGATAGGTCAGTGCCATGTGGGATTACTGCTGTATATTGCAGTCCAGTGTCATATTACTGCTGGATACGGCAGTCCCAAATGGGATTACTGCTGGATAGAACAGTCCGGTCTGGGATTACTGCTGGATAGTTGAGTTCCATATGGGATTACTGCTGAATAGGTCAGTCCCGTATGGCATTACTGTTGGATAGGCCAGTGCCATTTGGGATTTTGAGGGGGTTTGTCCTTCACAAAAAGGGCACAAAATCGACTATCATAGCACTTTTCGGCGAGGGTCCAGGGGCCATGGGGGCCGCCTGAGGCCCCGGAAGTTTTGGCGTTGTAGATCGCCTGAGATGCATTCTGAGCGATTTCCCCGACACCCAGACCGTAAAACGCAATAGCTAAATTATCCACTATATTTCGACTTTTGTACACATTTTTATACTACTTGTTTCTTCTCACGCTTTGGTGCACCAAAAAGACAACTCTGGGCACTGCCTTCCGTGTCATATTATCTGTGACAATTACTGTCCATACAATTTGACCTAAAAAAAAAATTGCATACGGGTGCATTCATAAAGTACGTAAGCCTCAAAATCAGTAACTTTGACCCCCCAACCTGTACGCTAAATTTAACCTGCCGTACCCCCGACCACTTCCTTCGAGCATAGGTACTTTATGGGCGCACCCTACGCTCCCGCTGCACTCCCACTGGCGACAGCGGGCCTGATATAGTCATTGGTAGCGCTGTCCCGTTTAATTAGATGTGGTAAAATGAATCCACCAACACCAACACATGCTGACAGCACAGAGAGGACAATACCGCCAAGTTTGGTGATAAAATTCTACTTTTTACTTACTCACTGTTGCATAACTGTAATGATAACCACCAAGGCACGCATTTCTGAAAAGAATATTGGCTTTATTGAGAGTGTCGATCGGTATACCTCCGAACTGATTTTGCGTTCTTGTACAGCTTGGAGGCATCCTCCTTGGAGTGCCTCTTTGAGGAAGGCATATCTCGCTGCAGATTATATGGAAGGCGACAACTTTCAGCAATGCGTAGTCTCCTCTGTGCAGACTGACAGCAATATTGTAGCGTGAGTTATCTACTCCGCCTTTGACGGCAAGGCAAAAAACAAATGCGTGAGGAAGTTTAGTGAAAGTTCGAAAATTAAATCCTTTTAGATTGTTATTATTGACAGTCTCACTCTGGATATAATCTGGTCATATGCTGTATTTCTTTTTTAATGCAATGACTATCTTGTCGTTTTTTTTGCTTTTGTTTTATTTCTTAGCTTTAATAGATATTTTTTTATTATTCAAAAAGAGCACATTTTCGAAAAGGGGGGGGGGCCCGGTTTCCCGAACCCGAAAAAAACTCCCTGGATTACTGCTGGATAGGTCAGTCCCGTGTGGGATGACTGCGGGACAGCTCTGACCTAGAAAAACATGAAACATGTCCACCAAGGTTTATAATCATCCCACGAAAGGTTCAACAAACTTTCCAAGTACAGATCTACATGTAAATTTTTGCCCAACAAAAGTCTAAAGTATCGTGCGAGTACTGATCAAATGCCCAGTTTTCGTCATGGCACCCATCCACCATTCACTGCCTACCAGCATTCACACAGTTTGGACTTCTCTGACATTCACCTTAGATTTATCTTGATCAGTTGATTTTCATTCTAGTGGTCGATATATTTTTGACAGCCTAGTTGACGGAACAGATGAACTGTTGAACACGTCGTGTTGTCTTGTGCCGCACCAAACTTTCGTCCAAAGTCGTAAAGGGGAGACAACTCAACATAAATATTTCTCACACAAATCATGAATTCTTACAACATCTGACACTCTGTGGTTTTCATTGTGACTTTCTGAAGTGCATTGATGTTCCATGTGTGGATTATTTTATATACAATGACAAGCCACGTAAATAAAAGTTGTTTTTGTATGCTACAAGACGACACACATACTTTCATCGCCTTAAATCACAGAAGAGTGGATTTTGGTTTCACCTCGTGGGGGTAAGTTGCCAGAATTTGTTAACACCTCTAAACACACAGTATTGTTGCGGGTGCTGGAACTGTCAGCATGTTTAGTTGCAGTATCCCCAAGTTAGGGGATCAAAGCCGCATTTTCCTGTGTGCTGGCTTCCTAGTTGTGCGTCAAAACTGGAAATCAGTCTGGGTATACATGTATTCCGCATACAACAACAACAACAACCATCCATGCACCACATCCATGCAAAAGCTTCACCCAGTGCAGGAGTCAACCCCCCCCCCCCGAGGCTGACCCGTCAGGCCCTCCAGACGTTCCACTGGGCTTCAATCTCACGCTCTCACTCAGCCACCTATAAATCTCATGCATTCGCTACTTCAATAAAAAAATCTGTAAAACACGAGTCTTTTGCTCAAAGTTGTCAAGTATCCGACGCACACAGCGCACAGGAATATCCTATGGGAATCACCATCGTCAGTCTTGCGTCATCATATGATACGTTCCCGCTCTAAAACTGTTTCATCAGCTTCTTGTCATATCGAGCACCTGCAGGCGCTATAACAGGTTGGGGAAAATACCTTGATCAAGGTATTATACCTTTATTATACCTCGAACAATCGAGGTATAGGCCTATACCTCGATTGGGGTATAGGGCCATTTCAACTTCAGTTTTTGTATATTTATGGAAAATATGGACATCCACACATACCCCGGACTGCAGGGATCTTTCAACAATATCTATGGCTTCATTGTTCCATGATTTTCACAGCAACTTATTGCTTCGTTTTATGCGACTAATCATTCAAACTAGCCACTTTAATATTTCAAAAATGAAACATGGCTTCAAATGACATATTCGGTGAAATTTATTATGTAAATGAAAATGGCATGTAATGGCATACTTCCATCTCAAAGTCATATCCAAGTTGCATGAATGTAGATGCACCGACTGATGAATAAATTAGATTAAATTGTCTGATGCAATGCACAATCTCCTAGCATGCGCACACATGGCAGAGTCATAATACCCAGAGCAAAGGTCTGTTTTGATGTGCACATGCTAGCAGTTTAGATTATGTGTCTGTCAGTTAAACTTGGTTTATTAACAAGGCATTGCCTCTCAAATCCTGCAATTTGCGCATGACCTTGACATGGAAATATGCCACCACATGCTATTTTCATTTACAGAATAAATATCACCGAATATGTCATTTGAAGCCATGTTTCATTTTTGAAATTTTGAAGTGGCTAATTTGAATGATTAGTCGCATAAAACGAAGGAATAAATTGATGTGAAAATCATGGAACAATGAAGCCATAGATGCTGTTGAAAGATTGATGCAGTCCGACGTATTCGTGGATGTCCACATTTTCCATAAACATATAAAAACTGAAGTTGACAATAGCCCTATACCCCAATCGAGGTATAATACCCCGATCAAGGTATAATACCTCGATCAAGGTATTTTCCCCAACCTGTATAATACGCACAACGCAGTATCGGGAACCAGGCTGTCAAAATGTCTCACATGCGGTCAGATTTTTGACTTGCATGATTTCGTGAGCGTGTCGTGGCCGAGTGGTTAGGGTGTTTGACTCTGACCCGGAGTGCTACAGCTGGCGTGGGTTCGCTCCTCGCCAGTAACCGCTTACATAAAAACTCGCCTATTCACAAGGCGCTGGACTGATTCGGTGTCCAGGGTAAAATGGACTGATGGAGGAACTAGTTGCTACGCTAGACTTTCGCCAGTGGAGGCACTTGGGGAATAAAGTACATGTACCTGGGTGTCTTTCAGTGACCACTATATAAATCCACTCACAGTAGTACATCGCATGTAGGAAGCTCACATGGTTAGACTATCACAGCACTTTCAGGATGGTAGTTCGTCCAATTTGTAGAATTGTATAAATGTACTTTCAGGATAGTAGTTCGTCCAATTGTAGAATTGTATAATAAATGTTCACTTCACAGCACGATAGTCATGATAGTTGAGCTATAAAATGTTGAGTGGTTCCTAATTGATTGTATATTAATATATGTACTTCGTAAGGAGGTGCCTCTCTCAAAGGGGGAAATTACGAACCGAACTTGAACATGATGCTATAACTTCCAATATTTTAATGATGGAGATGAAATAATCGCAGGTGGGTGGTTATATTTTTTGATTACATATACGTGTACATAGGCCGATGCAATATATTTCATGACAAAGAACATATAGGCCTTCCAAAAATACAAGCAATATTCTTAAATCCATCAGCAAAACAATCAGAAAAACAAACAAAACAACCAAAAAAATGAGCAAAAAACTAAGTGATGATTTTTGATTTTATTCCTCTATAATTGACCAGAACGCGTCTCCAGCCATCTAGAACCCCAGAGCTTCCGGGGCCTACGCGGCCCCTGGACCATCACCTTAAGTGCTGGGATAGTTCCTAAATCTCACTCTTTGGGAAATTGATAGGTCTGATATACTTTTGCCAAGGTGTGAGATTTTAGTCCCCCCCCCCCCCAAATAAGAATTTCTAGGCATCATTTCATACAATTTTGTGCATTTTTGTTTCATATAACATTATACATTATACATTACCTACATGTACCATTATACATTTCACCCTTCATGGAGGCTATAAATGGATACTTTACAACCAAGCCTAGAAATTTTTTGAAATTACTGACTCCTTTTTATGCAACTGCATGGAGCAATTTTGATGGTTATTTTAGAAATAATTTCATGAAAATGCCAAGATGCGTGAGATTTTGATATAGCTGCGTGAGAGTGTGAGACAGATGCCAAAAGCGTGAGTCTCGTGCCGAATGCGTGAGGGTTGATACATGTAGGTCTGTATATGTTTGTACTTAGTTCAAATCTTGAACTTAATTAGTTCGCTGGGCTAAATAACATTTGCCTGTATTATGTAGATCTATATGTAGGCCTATATGTACTATGTTTAAATGTATGGTACATCACTTTGTGATAGTTGATAACCTGAACGTGGGTTCCGGACAAAGCCCCCAGGGGACCACAGAGACAAAACACCCATGGGCATGATGGGATGGACAAACCCCAAAATAGGAAAATTGAAAACACACCCAATTTATATGGAAACAGTCATTCCAGACACAATTTCTGATAGAATTGATAAATTTTGAATTTATGAAAATCTAATCTCTATGTTCAGTGTTCATGGAATTGTTCTTGCCATTTTCTTTGTGTATTTCAGCTCTCTCATATTATATTACTTAAGCATCTGATGACACGTCAAAGCAAACGATATTGATTGGTGTACACCTGAACAATTATTAATAAACAATTATTATCAACCAATACAAGCAAGACGATGACATAAAGCACGTCTGTGGCATGCTCGATGGACTTGCTTTGGTGTAAATTGTAAGTCTCGCTCTACGAGCTACTTTTAAATGTGCTACATGTTGTCTCAGTGGTAGTAGATAAAAAACTGTACCTTGAGAAGTGTATGTCATTTTAGATTTTATTTACTTTATATCGTTTGAATGATTGAGCATGTATCTAAGAACAGGCTACGGATGTAATAAAAGATTATAAAATATGAAAATTGTCTTGAGATATCATATACGGTACCAAGTTTTATGTTGAAATGGCATAGAAAATCATATGTGATGGGGGTTTTGTCACTGGGGATTTTGTCCCCTGGGTGTTTTGTCTGTGGGTGTTTTGTCTGTGGGGGTTTTGTGAGCACTCTCTAAATGTGTACAATGACTCTTCATCAACATAACATGTAGTATGTATCAAAATAATGATCACTTTGTGATAGTTGTTAACTGTTTAATCATGCCAAATTATAGAAAATAATAATACTAAAAAATTTAAAAAAAAAAAATGCTCCAAATTGTTTTTGTTAATATTTCAACTTTGTTGCACATTCATACATAGTCATAGTACAAAAATATATAGGAAGGGGAAATTTTCAAAGGGGGAATTGTCCACAGGAGGAAAATGTCTGCAGGGGGAAATGTCCTCCGGGGAAAATGTCTGCACGTGTACCAGGCCTGTTACATGTCGCTGACTGCGAAACAAGAACTGGCATGCCTCATTAGGTCTTTCTATAGATAGGCCTGTGAACCAGCTAAGAAACAATAGCCAGCTCGCAGGACTATTGGTCGGCTCAGAGCTGGGTAACATTTTGGCCCCTTATTCCTAAACCATGGGCATTTGTGGTCGGCTAACATTCAGCCATGTGAAAAACTGATTTTCCCTATTCCCTGGTGCTGAAATTTAATTTGAACCCATGCAAAAACTCCAACAAAACCTTATATCATATTACCTGGGAAAAATGGCTGTGACTGTGTCACAAATTGTGAGAAAAAGAGTGTAATCCCCACCCATAATCTGACCATGGCCCAGGGTTGGTGTTTGGGCAGAAGGGGGGTCGTAGTACTGGGGTTTATTCTGGTGATTGTTACATGTAGGTCACTCACTTAAAGTAATTTAGTATTTGAATTGATGTATTGATTGGAAAAAGTTGTTTCCTTTACTTAAATTAAGCCTATGGAAGAACCCTTTTATGTTGGGGGGGGTATGCCGACCTGCTGTTGTGGAGCCCAAAACATTATTTCCCTATATTGAAAGCCACACTACCAGGCCCTCTACAAGCAAGAGAACGACCCCCTCTCAAGTAATGGTTGTATTGGCCTGGGTTAATGAGAATTCAATCAGTGCAGCTGGAACAGTTGCACAGTGACATGGGCAGATGAATCAGGTAGGCAAACCAGCCTTACACTTACATGTCCTAGCACATAAAAGAAGCTAAGTGACCGCATTTCATCAAATATGGTGTTTCACTTGTTGAATTACTATGTGTGCATGTGATATTAATTTCATTATACAGAATTCTGCTTGTCTTTTCAGGGTTCTAAGATGTTGAGTAGAGCACTCTCGAGCCGTCTTTGTGCATATTTATGTCACCATAGACATTTGACAACAGCTCGGAATGTTTTCCCAGGAATAACTCAGTCATCTCACCTGCATTCTACCTGTAATGCACCCATCTCATTATCACTCCTACCTGGAAACACAACAAATGTGCATGTTGGACCTATCAGTGATGTCACATTGTGTAGAATGGTAATAAAATCCTATTTCACCTTGTAAAAAGGGCCTCAAGGGTTCTCAGGCTTAGGATCTTTATATCTTTGTTAGGCCTAAGCAGAAATTTGTGTGTTTCCGGTAACCTGACCTATCTGGTCGAAAAAAATTGCCTACCCCAAAAGTTTTATTGGATTTTGAAATTAAACGAACACAAATCGATTAACAAGTTGTCAGTTCTGTCTGAAATGAATAGCCATATTCCTGGTAGGGGACTGTAAATTTCAGAATTCTTGAAGTTGAATTCAGACCTTTTCAGAAGTGACAATACCCATGCCTGATTTTAGATGTCAACGCTTCAATTTCTGCGAGCTAAAAGAAATTGATGAAAATAAAATGATTTCCCCAACTACCAACCTGGATTTTTAATGGGCCATTATACAAAAAACATCATTTACATTTCTAGGTAGTATGGCTAGTGGGTTATAATAAACGAATAACTTTTTTTTATGGGCCTTCTGATATAAAAGCTATCTTTTTATAGGTAAAGATTCCCAAAGTTATTCCTGAAAATTTCATTTGATTATAAGAACTGAATTGTTTCCAAATTTCTTAACAGGGATTCACAACATGAAAATTGTTATTTGTTGTTTTTTTCCTTCTGAGTTGTCATGATTGTGTACTAAATTTTGTTGATAACGGGTCTAAGTGGTTAAATTTGTCATTCATATTAGGCAGCTGTTTTGATTGTTGTTTATGTTGTACAATTTCAGTGCTCAAGTGAAACGTCTTTAGGCAAGCCCCTTAGTTTGGGACTGTGGACTCGAGTAAAACATGCGCTGGGAGTGAAACCAAAAGGCAGATATTCTAAATATGTGAGACTTATACATAATAACACACATATATAATAAGCTGCTACCCTGCATACATATATTCTGAATACCTAAAAAACTTATGTGGGAAGGCTAATGACACTTGATTCATTGTTTCCTGTGAGACTGTTTTGCAAAATTGATGTTGGCGAGGTCTTACTATTCATTATTAATTACTCACTATTTCAAATAATTTTGGGCTGACATTCTGCAGCCATGTTTGGGATTGTTTAATCAAATGAGTTACCTCCCCTGATGGGACTTTC
>JAVTVY010049671.1:0-24985 GCA_036873755.1 Hanleya hanleyi
AGACGTCAAGAGTGCGCCACGTATCAACCCAGACCACACCACCGGCTACTCCAGCCATCATCACCACCACTCCATTACCCTTGGCCCGCACCATCGACCTATCCACCACGACGCCCCGTACTACTCCAACCACGTCAGGACGTCATCCTACGCCGTCATCCCTGAGAAGCGCTTCCACCTCATCACCATCCACACCTAGTACCACCAACACGCTGCTCAACCTATTTGCAGTGGATCCCCGTGAATCACCACGTTTACCACCACAACGGTATCCAATCGACTACGATCCCCGGTGGGATCCCCGACAACGCGGGTGGGCTTCTAACCGTCGAGCGCAAATCACCAAATAAAAAAATAAACTATGGATACTCGATGGCAGCATCCATTCACCTGTCTCATCGCTGGCCCGACGGGGTCGGGAAAAACACACTTTGTTCAACGTCTCATCCAACATGGGGCAGCCCTGATTTCACCGCCTGTAGCTCGTATCCTGTGGTGTTATGGCGCTTGGCAGCCCGCGTACGAGGCACTGGCCCGTGTCCCAGGACTCACCTTAGTGGAAGGCTTACCCCCTGAGGAACTACCCCCAGACACCTTAGTGGTGGTGGACGATCTCATGACGGAAACGGACGGTCGAATTACCCGTCTCTTTACCAAAGGCAGCCATCATCGTCGATTGAGCATCATTTACATTGTACAGAATCTTTTCAGTAAAAACAAAGAACACCGGAACATTAGTTTGAATGCTCAGTATGTGGTGTTATTCAAAAACCCCAGAGACGCGTCACAAATTACCCACCTCGCTCAACAGATGTACCCTAAGAACACGGCCTTTGTACGAGAAGCCTTTGAAGATGCCACTCAACCTTCACACGGCTATCTCCTCATCGACTTGAAACAAGATACGCCCTCACCTCTGCGATTACGCACCCTGATTTTTCCCGGTGAACTACAGACGGTGTACACCCCCAAATGAGTGAGGAGGAGGATAAAAGAAGAAGACTACGCACTGGAGCCTTCATTCAAGCATCATGTCTGCACGCCTACGCAAGCACGCCGCGGCATTGCGCGTACTCCGCAGCGCGCCTCCGGAAGTGGGCCGGGCCCTGGTGCGCGGCGCGGAGCCCGATCTCATCCGGTGTTTGTGTGAAGTGGCCCATAATGTATTAAAAGGCAATGTTCCACTCAGTCCTGTGCAGAAAGGGAAATTGCAACGGCACAAGGCGGGTCTCCGAACGCTGGTCAAGAAGACGAGGAGTAGTGTCAAGCAGAAGAAACAAGTGTTACAGCGAGGTGGATTTCTCGGCGCACTTCTCGCGCCCTTAGCCGCTACGGTACTAGGCCCATTACTCGGCTCCATCTTGGGAGGAGGACGCTAACACCATGGAACATACGAAAAAAATGATGCTGGTCGAACCTCGACTGTTACAGAGTTTACAATCTCCCTATCCCATCCCGGCCACCGTGCAAAAACTCCAGTCTTTGGATGAAGAGATGAATAGTATACTGCAACGTCCATTGCCCGATCACGAGAAAATTCAACTCTACCATCATACGCTGAACCGGTACCAGACGTTTATGGATCAATATAGAGGAAGTAGTACTAGTAGTACACTACCCACCACTACCCCCACCCCACCCTCATCTCTGCCACCACCACCGTCATCCTCGGCCTCACCTGAGCTGGAACAGGAAGTATTGGCCAGTGTGCCTAAAGCCTACAAGACCAGGGCCCGTTTATTGTTGGAACGGGTGAAACAGAATGCCGATATGGGTTGGAATGCGGAAGGACACCTACTGATTCGCAACCAAGTGGTGCCGGGGTCTCATATGACGGATTTAATCAACGATATGGTGCGTTCTCGCAAACACTCTAATCCACCGGGCTGGGAAGCCTTTGCTCAGGCGTTAAAAGACATACACACCCCTCAAGAATTGGTAGGCAATAGTGAACGCTGGAAGTGGATGCAAGCCCCTGCTCGACGTCTCCCCCATACCTGGGAACGTGGTGAATGGCAACCGCACACGCCACCCACAACACCCGTACGGCGGGATCGTTCTTTTCATCCCTATGCCTCCTCTATACCGACCACATCACAGCCACGACGACGGGCACGTATGAAGTCACCGCCACAACGCCGAGTGGCACCCAAGGCCTGGGAGCCCTATTAAAGCCCGGTGCAGAAGCCCGAAAGTTCAGTCGTCGTCATGTTTTACCTGACGTTGCCCAGTAATAGCTCATTCGACGTGTTTCCTGGGAACACCTTGACCCAGTATGTCACGCAATTACCCCAACC
Source organism: Hanleya hanleyi (assembly GCA_036873755.1). Taxonomy (NCBI): domain Eukaryota; kingdom Metazoa; phylum Mollusca; class Polyplacophora; order Lepidopleurida; family Hanleyidae; genus Hanleya; species Hanleya hanleyi. The sequence continues at coordinate 2,298 of JAVTVY010049671.1, forward strand.
GTTACATTTACCGGGACGCTGGGAATGTGGACTGGTGGATATTCAATACCCTTATTCATGGTACAATGTACAAGACGGAGAAGTATGGTACGAAGTGACCTACGAAGATAAAGTCTACAAACTCATTCTCCCCAAGGCCAATACGATACACCGCAGACGTTCATACAGGCTCTGAATGGCTTGATGGAGTACAAGGCCCTAAAGTTCAGCACGGGTGCTGCAACACACCTGATATCCTTGCACATCAGGAGCGAGATATTGTTCGATGTCGACGTACACAACGACAAGAGCTCTATCATGCTGACCGCTAACGCGAATGTGAAACTCAGTCCTATGCTACAGCAAATGTTAAGGATGCCTCACTCCGTCTACAAGGGGGCCACCATTGTCGAGGGGGATTATTTGATGGATATGAAAGTAGGTATGTACGCACTGTACGTCTACTCGGACGCCGTGGACAGCCATATTGTGGGTGATGTGAACACACCTCTGTTACGGGTGGTGCCCATTACCAAGACGTATGGTGAACAAGCCAACGAGAGTTTCAACCATATCATGTACCTGCCCGTACGCCATATCGATATCAGCACGATCACGGTGGATATAAGAGATGACAGGGGACGTCCGATCCCATTCGAACGAGGAAAAGTGGTGCTGACACTTGCTTTCCGACAAGCTCGCTCTCCTCACTTCGTATAATGTACGTGCCTTACCAGTGCCATACGCCCAGCTATGTCGACTACTACAAGAAACAAACGGGAGGAAACTTACCCGTGTTTAGCGGGGCACGCATGCAACGCGGTCACGGATTGGGGAACATCCTGGGCAGCATTATGAAAACGTTTTTACCCATGGTGACACGGGGTGTGAAAGCGGTGGGAAAACAAGCGGTACGCAGTGGATTACGCGTGGCCGGTGATGTGATGGAAGGCACAGCACCCCGACAAGCTTTGAAACGCCGGGCTAAAGAAGCAGGCAGCGTTTTGATCGCCAAAGCCCTTAAAAGACAAAGACCGACACTGCCCCCATTCATTCAACGTCCAACACCCCAGAGGAGAAGGACTAAGCCCCAGAAGAAGAAGAAAAAGAAGAGACGTACTAGTAGGAGAGACATCTTCGCATAATGGCATACATTCACTCCGAGTCGTGTCCGTCTACCAACAGTGAATTGGATTTGTGGACTACTCCACCCACCCAAACGAGTGTAGGCGAAGGACGTTGGGTAGAACATCGACCCCTGGCTAGCCTGACGGGGGTGGGGCCCGTAGAATTTACCATTGAAAACAAAGATACGGCCTACCTGGATTTAGCCCACACCTACTTGTACGTGAAAGCCAAAATAACGAATAGGGACGGGACGGACATAGCGGTCGATGCGCCAGTAGGCCCGGTGAATCTTTGGCTGCACTCCTTGTTCCAACAGATAGATATAGGTCTGAACGATAAACTCGTCAGTACGTCCACCAATACGTACCCGTACCGAGCCTACATGGAGACGATGTTGTCGTACGGTATTGATGCCAAAGAATCACACTTACAAGCTGAGCTGTACTTCAGGGATAGACCCGGATACCTGGCCAACATAACCGGTGGCAATGCTGGGTACGAGTCACGCAAAAAACTGGCAGCCAAAAGCAAGTCCATCGATATGATGGGACGACTGCACGCCGATCTGTTCATGCAAGACCGCTACATGATGAACGGTGTATCCATCAAGATCAAGTTGATCCGGTCCTTACCTAAGTTCGCCTTAATGTGCGGTGGCGAGGGCGATATCGATTACCAGATCGTCATTGAAGATGCAGCCCTGTTTGTCCGTACGGTAGATTTGCAACAGGGCGTGTTGCTGGGTCACATGGAAGCCTTAGCGAAAAAACCAGCCATGTACCCCATCCGACGCGTACAGACCAAGGTGTTCTCTGTGCCCACAGGTACGATGATGGCCAATCGTGAAAATTTATTTCTAGGGGATCTGCCTAAACGTCTTACCCTGGCGTGTGTGACCAACACCGCATTCAATGGAAATTGGGCTGAGAATCCGTTCAATTTTAAACATTTCAACATTAACTTTGTGGCACTGCACGTGGCCGGCCATCAAATTCCAGCCCGACCCTTACAACCGGACTTTACTAAGGGAAACTATGTGCGGACCTACCTGAACCTGTTTACAGCTACAGGACAAAACAACCAGGACGAAGGCAATACCATCAGTCGAGACGACTTTATGAAGGGATACACATTGTTCGCCTTTGACCTCACCCCCACCTTGGAACACGATCATCAACTGGCTTTGCTCAAGAAAGGAAACCTACGGTTGGAACTGCGTTTCTCCATCCCTGTACCCGACACTATTAACGTGATTTGCTACGCCGAGTTTGATAACGTCATCAGCGTGGATCACCAAAGAAACGTGCTGTGTGACTTTGCCACCTAAGATGGATACAGAGCAGCTGATGAGCATACTCCAGCGAGATCCCAAGATCCCCTTTCGAGGTGTGTTTCCACGCAATGTGTTTCCCACTCACTCCACTACCCCAGCAGCCTACATCCTGAATACAGACACAAAGAGTCGACCCGGTGAACATTGGATAGCGGTGTACGTGGACACCCTAGGTGAAGGGGAATACTTTGATTCCTACGGACTTGCACCCCTCCATGCCGATTTGGTGAAATTCATGGACGTCTCTACGACAGAGTGGCGTTGGAATACGCAAAGATTACAAGGCCCCTTGAGTAGTGTGTGCGGACAGTACTGTGTGTTTTATCTCACTCACCGGAGTAGAGGACATTCACTGCCTACCATTGTACATATGTTTGATGATTATTGTCAAGCCGAAGACCGGGATGTCCTCGTCTATGACTGGACGGCCTCTCGTTTTAATGTGCATGCGCCATTTCTCTGGTTAACTTAATGTACTCTGCGCGCGCATCTTGTTTTATTATTGTTATGACGTTGTTGTTCTGACGTTGAATAAAAATGATGATGAAAAAACACAATGATGGGTTTTGACTTTTTTTTATTTAAGTCAACAAGCAAGGAGTTATACAACTATAGAATACAAATAGTAGGGGTATGTACACACATAGAATAGTAGTGATTAAGGTACATAAAAGTTTTGTCAGGAGTAGGATTTGAACCTACGCAGGGTATCACCCCACCGGCACTTAATACCGGCGCCTTAGACCACTCGGCCATCCTGACTTTTACAGTTTTTATAACTCGTGACTCCACAGTTATTAGTGTTCCACATTTTACAAGTCCAAGTAGGTAGTGCTCACACCGTCGGCCAATACTTTCCGTTTCGGATAAAAGAAAGTAAAGGCGTCTCGTTGCTGGATATAAGTGCGCATCTGGTGGTCCACCACCCGGAATCCTCGGTTGGTCCCACTGGCACTGGCCTGGCTCTGCAATACGTCCAGGTAGAGAGCTTTGTCGATGGCAGGGTCACGTCGGTTGACGCCTTTACAACTAAACTTGTTGTTTCCATCTCCTCCGTAACAATAGTACGTCTTGGACGACAGGGCGATCATGGCATCTCCACTCCACTCGAGTTTAAACAGACCCGGCGTCCGCTTGTCGTAGGTGTAGTGGTCGCGTCGAGGTAGCCACAGGTCCCGGTCCGCTTCATACTGGGCCCGTAACTCGGGTTTCACCAGGGACTCCCAATCGGCGTTGGAGACGGCCATGTAGGCCGAATCTGTATCCATCTCCATCAACTGCCAGTCTGAGGGATTAAAATAGACACCCATGAAGTCGTAGAGAAACTGCAACATCCTCAGCTTGGCCACGTGATAGACCATACATCCAATTTGGAGGGGTAAATTATACCGGATAGTCTTCTTGGCTGAAGTGACTTCATAGGTATCGTCATCGATCGCCTGCACGGACCGAAACAGTGGGGAATTGATTTTTTTGCGGGCTTGGGTAGTGGTGCAAATGTTCACATTGACGTGCTTATCCTGATTGGTTACCGTTTTTCCATAATAACCATTGCCAGTGAGTTTCCAACATTCAGCCATGATGGCCTGACTCGGGTATTCATCACCTTGACGACGGGCCGCCGTGACGAGCTCGGCATTCTCCGCAAAACAAGCCTCGGGGACATACTGTATCACTTGATAGATTTGAGTAATTTCCAAACCGTGCTTCATGTACCACTGCAATAAGGGGGTGCCCAGCAAGATTTTGTCCGCCCACATACTTCCAATCAACATGCGGCGTGGTTGAGGTAAACACTCGTGTTGCTCTGCGTAGGTGCGCATGGTCTCCCCAATATCATCCCGACCCACCAGCGTATTCTTGAAGATAGGCGGACACTGGGCGAAGAGGGGCTTGAGAGTGTCGGGAACATGCAGGTCGCATTCTACAAAGCCGTAGAGCTGCCCCGAACGAATGGCGTCCAACATCTGTGGCAGACTCAGCAGTCGCCGACGACTCAACGGGTACTCACGCTCTTTTAGGAACCGTTGTAAATGGGGACGGGCCTGGCACAGGGTGTGAAATTCACACTCCCACATTTCAATCAAATGGTAGCCTCGCTCTTTCACATAATCTCCGTTGGTCACTACTTCCTCCCGTAATTCTAAGGGTGTTTTCCCGCGTCGCTCATTAAAACGACCCGCGCTGAAATGACATTCGTGGCCGTGCCAGTAACAGCCATAAAACTGGAAAACAGTGGGTGTTCCTTGTACAAAGGCAAACCCATCGACGGGGAGACGCCGATCGCCTATCCGCTTCTCAGTGGCGTTGGTCTGGTGTCGTATATAAATTCCCCGTCGATAGGCTTCCCACTCCAACCACTGGTCGGCAAGATGTTTGTGAGGTAACCGTTGGGGTGTAAAATGACGTCCTTCCGCCAACCAACGTGTATAATGACCACTGGGCATAGGTTGGGCCAACGACCACAGGTACAGAGCATTGGCATCGAATCCAATGATTTTAGCAACGGGTTTTCCACTGGGGAGAGTCGTGACATCCTTCTCGTGGTAGCGGTGAAAAATAAGACTGGGCCCGCCCACAATGTTATCTTTCAGACAATTATGCATGTCCGCATCTTTCTGTTGTACCAGCGAGAAGTAAGTGGAACACTCTTGAAACAAATGGCGAAGGGCCAGCCCCGGTAAACTTAAGCACTCTTTAAAGATGTCCACGTGCATTTGGCGTTGAAAAAGTTGCACCATTTTCTCGGCCGCCTCCAGGAAAGGAACCACATCTAGGTTGTTGTACCATATGAGGAAATCTTCCAAGGTCTGCATATGTTCATCGTTCCATACCTGCTGTAGTTCACGGTACGTGTCTTCCGGACATTCCACTTGCTTCAAATCATCAAAGAAGGCGTGCCGAGATGGTAACTGTGTTTCCTGCAAACGGTCGAGCGATGATATATACGTGTAAGGGAACCGCCCTTTGGTTTGTGCACAGTTATAGGCCTTGACCCACTGATCATAGCTACAATTAGGAGCTAGGTAGTTGCGCACGTCCAGGAAATGCAGTGATGTAGTAGTGAGGGCCATATGATTATTGATCTTCTTAATCACCGACTTGAGGGTATCGGACTGGGCCAAGTAAGGGTAGAGAAATTCCTTCACCATGTTCAAATCATAGCGTCCCGAATTAAAGCCGAGCACCGGTAACTGACTTAGGTATTGTAGGAACCGTAACTTCAATTTCTCCGCATACGGTTTAGGTAGAGGAACATCCTGCGACTGCAGGGGCTGCGACTGCAGGGACTCGCACTCGGACTCGGACTCGGACTCTTCATCTTCGCTGAACGCTACACCCGGTACAGGAATGCGGTCGTCCAGTTGGTCCAGGACGTGCTGAAACTTCACCACCAACAATGCCGTACTAGCCGCACTGACTTGCTCTAAATACTCCATCATGCGGGTAATCAACTCATGGGAGTTCCCCGTGGACACGAAACACACCGGAGCAGCGTCATAGCCAGGTACGTTGCTGGAAATACTGACACTCAGAGGAATATGGCGCTGCGTCCACTGTGTTTTGGCAGAAAACAGGTCCATGGGCTCCAACAGGGCTTCAAAGTCATAGCACGCCCGGTAGGGAAAATAACGGTCCTCTTCCGGTATGATGAGTCCCTCATCGGCCAGTTCCTCGAAAATAGTAGGTGCATTATGATACACTCCACCCGGATAGACTCGCTTCACACTGTTGTCACAGATTTTCTCGTGGCGATGTAAGTCGCGAGAGTATTTAAACACCCGATGGCATTGGGCACAACTGAAAGACTGGGCGTACTGGCTCATATTGGAGATCAGCGAAAAATGACTCATGCCATTGTCGTCGAACACATTCACTTTCATCGTAGCAGCATACCGTTCTGTGGATCGCCGAACCAATTCAGCCACAAATGTATCGTCATCCTCCCGTCGTAATCGATAGACAAAGATATTAATATGAAACAGGGACTCCACGTCATCCAAATGCTTGAAGGGGACACCTCGGAAGTGCCGCTTATCCATGTCTTGCTGCTCTAAATATTCTTCCCAATACCCATCGGTCACTGTGTCACAACTCTGGGGGTGACACTCGTCCACATGCACGGCCAAACACCGAAACAGACATTTCCGGTCTTTGTAGGGTCCCTTGTTCCCTACTGTTAATGCATACAGGCCGTGTCGATGAAGCAACCACGGAGGCAGTAGTACAGGAGCACCGATAGGATGATCTCTCATTTTCGTGACGAAAAATGTGACGTTAGTCACCATTTGCACCAACCATTGGGTATTGGGACGTTGCAGGCGGGCCCACTCCAACGGGTCTAATGTAGTGAGTTGCTCGACCACCGGCTCCAGAGAAATAGCATCCGTGATGGTGAATGGCTGGTCAAACACATACGAATTGTTACTGGGATAGAAATACCGCAGCTGGTCCGTCTTTTTGTGCCGTAAGATATACCCAAATGTGACATTCAATTTGAAGGCAGTGACCTGATCTTTAAAAATGTTGTCGGCGTAAATAGGAAGATACGTGAGGTCCTCCAACCGAAAATTATACAAGTCCAATAGACGACGGTCACGGTGGAAACAATGGCGTATGGTAGCCCAGTGACGTTGATAAATGTCCCTGACACGCTCATCTTCAGGAAAGACTTCAACCGGAGGTACTGCTGGATCAAAGGGAAAATCTTCTCCACGTCTCATGCTTTTCGTCTTATTACAAGCGGCTAGGCAGGCAGGAGGACTGGTTGGCGGGCTGGCTGGCTGATCAAGTCAGGTCAGGTAAGTCAGATTGAATACATCCTTTCCCTAAAAATCAACTCCTTTTATACATTTTACTACTCGCGGCCATCTTGTACCCACCTCCCACATGGCGGCCATCTTGTACCCACCTCCCACATGGCGGCCATCTTGTACCCACCTCCCACATGCCGGCCATCTTGTACCCACCTCCCACATGGCGGCCATCTTGTACCCACCTCCCACATGGCGGCCATCTTGTACCCACTCCCACATGGCGGACCATCTTCTTGTACCCCCACATGGCGGCCATCTTGTACATGGCGGCCATCTTGGCGGCCATCTTGTACCCACCTCCCACATGGCGGCCATCTTGTACCCACCTCCCACATGGCGGCCATCTTGTACCCACCTCCCACATGGCGGCCATCTTGTACCCACCTCCCACACATCACGCATGCGCACACCGCTCCATTTTACACACTTATGACGTCACACCAGGTTCTGCGCATGCGCAGTGAGGCGCTAATGTGTCAATTCGGGTATTGTATACTACTATAGTAAATATATTTGAGCATGTCGATTGTGCTTAATCAACTTTCCCACCAAGTTTGAAGGTGGAAATGCTTCTTACCATCCTCACATATGATAAATTGTCAAACCCGTAATCAATTCAATCATTCAATCGAATAAATTTAATCATTCTCCAGAATGAAGAAATAATAGATGAGCTGTATGATTTCAGACTATTTTATCCACTTACAGTTCTAATAAATTTGATCAATCTCTGACTTTATGGTGAGATATTTTCCACTTCCAGCTGTGATTGAATTACTGCAGCATTTACATCATATATGTACTAACATTGTAGACAATCCAGTAAACCCCATACAAAATCATTTGCCCTCAATTTGCTTACAATCATTGTTCATAGAGAGTTCGTGAACGATACTTCCTGTCGATTGGATAATACATTTATAATTATTTTCTTTCTGCTATATATACTCCCCTTTCGATTGTTTACCTTCTGAGAGTGATTATTTTAACAATCGGGTCAAAGGTCACATGTCCTTTCTTTCTACCTTTTGAATACACAAATGATTTGAAATTTGATTAGGAAATTAAGACAATCATGTAACATATATTGAGTTAGCTAAACTTCAGAAATAACAGATTAGGCTTTTTGATACATTCATTTCAGTAAAACCAATTAATATTAAAAGAATGGTCTGGAACAGGCACCCCTGATACATCAAACAATCTGAAGATCTTAACAAATTAAAGAAAATTCATACTTGCGAAACGCCTATATAAAGTAATTAGCAATCTGAACGGCTGAATTTGTGTATATGTAGAGTACAACACCCAGTAGAATTACGTATCTGGACTTGTTTCTAGAGCATATTAACTTGACGAAATTTGGTGGGGTTCTACTGAATGCTTCCATGTCCATAAAAGATAGCAAAAGTAATACACCAACCTATATTATTCGCTGTTGATCAATAATGTATATACATGTACCATGTAATTTCTTCAGCAGTTCATCCGGTGCGTTTTTCCCTGAATTTTCCCTACAAGAACAATGAAGAGAATGAGTCAACTTTTTTCAAACACTAAATATAGCCTAACTATTGTGCGAAGAGGAAGTCCATTAATGTTGACGCCAAATGGTCAAAGTTCAAGAATACTGTGGCACAAAAATCTGAAAATCATTGAAAATTGGTATTTCCGTGGTGTAATTATTTGGGAATGCAGATTGTGATTAATTACCGTAAAATTCACAATAATTCCTAAGAACTCGAAAAGAATCCTATTGATACTTTCTAACTATATGACCAAGATGAACACAACTAGGTAAGAGTGATGTAAATTGAAATGAAGACATCCCAGCCCTTTTCGCCGTTCTCAGACAAACGGATGACCCTTTCAAGACTGGGTTTATTCTTCTTTGAGACAGATAGGCTATTCTGCAGCTAGGGTCTGGACTGAGTTACAGGCTATATTATGGGGCCCAGATGTGCTTTTCTACAGCTAGGGTCTGGGCTGAGTGATATTATGGGGCCCAGGTAAGCCAATCCGGAGTTTGGCTATTTTATGGGCCCAGATAGGCTATTCTGCAGCTAGGGTCTGGACTGAGTTACAGGCATTATTATGGGGCACAGATGGGCTTTTCTACAGCTAGGGTCTGGGCTGAGTGACTGGCTATATTATGGGGTCCAGATAAGCCAATCCGGAGTTTGGCTATGTTATGGGCCCAGAGAGGCTTTTCTGCAGCTAGGGTCTGGACTGAGTTACAGGGTATATTATGGGGCCCAGATGGGCTTTTCTACAGCTAGGGTCTGGTCTGAGTAACTGGCTATATTATGGGGTCCAGATAAGCCAACCCGGAGTTTGGCTATGTTATGGGCCCAGAGAACATTTACTAAAAAAGAGCCAGTCCCAAGGTGTGTTCCATGCCATGATGATCTCACGGTGAAACATTCTTATCGAATGCATAGATTTTAAGATTGTAAGAGATGCTTTTTATCGAGCGACTACTTTGGAAGATCTTTTTAGTCGGGTGAGGGAGGATTGCATCTTGGGTTATTTGAGAGAAATCGGGCTGTTACATAAGTTTTAATGTGTGTATGTTTTAATGCGTTGGATTACTAAGTTAGTGACTTAAGTACACAGAATTTTGTTTGGTCGTCGTTATATAGCTGAAATATTGCTGAACGCGACATTAAACCTTAATTCTCTCTCTCTCTCTCTCTTCTTTTCTACATCTAGGGTCTGGACTGAGTGACAGGCTATATTATGGGCCCAGATGGGCTTTTCGACAGCTAGGGTCTGGACTGAGTGACTGGCTATATTTTGGGGTCCAGATAAGCCAATCTACAGGGTTCGGTGTCTGACTGGCTATTTTATGTGCCCAGAGAGGCTATTCTACAGCTATAGGGCCTGAACTGAGTGACTGGCCCAGATTGACCCTTCTACAGGGTTCGGAGTCTGATAAGCTATATTATGGACCCAGATATGCTATTCTAGATCAAGGGTTTGGACTGAGTGATGATTATATTATGGGCCCAGATTGACTATTCTACAGGGTTTGGAGTCTGATTGGCTACTTTATGAACCCAGATAGGCTATTCTACAGCTAGGGTCTGGACTGAGTGACTGGCTATATTATGGGGTTCAGAAAGGCTGTTGTTCATTGGAAGTTAATCAATATTTTAATTGTAATGAATAGGGAATGCTGCACATTCTTCACCCCTCTCTTATGGCAGAGTGCAAGTCCCAGGCTGCGTTAAATCACTCTAGTCGATTTTTCCCTGTATCTTATTGAGAGGTGTTACCTCCATTGGACAGTTGAAAACTGACAGAGTTCATAGAATGATGCTATGGCGAGCCACTCAAATCATCCAGTGTTCATGTTGTTTAAGAGCATGGTTTGGAACCAAATACATTTCCAGTCGCTAATAAAGCGATTGGAACAAATAAATATAATTTTGTACCCTGGGAGGATGGTTTCTTCTCTCTCAATTCCTTCTTGATTTGATAGAATAAGTCACATGGTCAGTTTGAATGTCACGTCCCTAAATAATATACAGGTATAAATGTAGTAGTAAGTCAAGGAACACCATAGGGGTAGGAGAGTAACTTTTTACTTGCACATGCTCTTATATCTGTACTGATAACATGTATATGAACTAATTGTATAACATGAGGGGGAAACAGGTTTGTGGGTTTGTAGTTCCGCTTCTTTCGTTTTCTGCTTGTAGGGGGAGTACGCAAAGGTCGTCTCGCAGTCTTCTCAGGATCCGTATGTAGAGATATACCATCACATTTCTCCACACCGGTCAGCAAGAGATCTCTCACATACATTCTTTAGGATTGTGGAAGCTTCAAGAAGCTTTGTTTCATCAATGCACAGGTATGTGACATCTTCAATGGTCTGTGCCAGGATGACATGGATGATGAATAAAAATGTGTTATATATGATATTTATGCCGATAAGATAAATATCAATTGTAAATATACTCTAGCAATGTTAAGATGACCTCACAGAATAAGTGCTTAATTCAAAAATTTCGGAATTGATTGACAAAATATTTGTGTGGAATTTGAGCAAAGCTGGCTGTTGCAAGTATCTTGCATGCAAAACGAAGAAAGTACATTTTCAGAGATACTTTGCAAAGGGATTATTTGTGTGAATGACGATCATTGCGTTTGGAAGCATACAATGCATTATTACTGTGTAGACAATAAATGATAGCCGAGGGGTATTAAAGCCTAATGAGCTATTTTATATTTTGTGCTGTCACCTTGAGATCTTCTCTAACAGTTGCCTGCTGTTTGCATAATGCGGATACTGATATTCTGCTGACTGGCATGGTTGATGGTGGTGAACTGGCTTGGACATAACCATCTCTTTCTGCAGCCGGTGATATTCCCTCTAAGGCTTCTCTCGTCAGAAAATCACTGTCCAACTTTAAATATGGGCTCTCTCTATATGCTGCACCCAAGGCGTCCCAGGAGCTATTTTCGTTATTGAAAATAGCGAAGAAATGCTTGCATGGGAGAAAATGGCGTTGAAAATCCAGGCATTCACATGACGGGAACTTATCATCGCCAAGAGTAACCATGTACTGGGGAGTTGGATTGGGTGGCAAGCTCTTCGCCTGAAAACTTTCATTTTCAAGAGAAGTGATGTCATGAACTGTAAACTCCTGAGCAGCATTGTCAAGCAGCATTGCCAAGCAGTGCAGCACAAGTGAACGTGGTCGATCATGTAGAAATGTGGGTTTACTGCAATCACAGGGCTTGTATTATGAAGAAGAGGTGTAGTTTTGGCGCACAAAGTTGTCAAGCTGATTTGGTACAAATTCGTTGACAACAGATTTCAACATACTGGAGAGGGTTCCCAAAGATGACAGCTTCAGGTAGAATGATTTGAGGCATTTGTTCAAGGATTCCACTCCATTGTTGGAGGCAAAACTCATATGGAATCTCGTGTCCTCTCTGTTAATTGGATTGATGAATACATGTCTGACGACACTCACTTCGCGAGTTCTTAAAAATATTGAAGTTGAGAGGTCTGATCTTGGATTTCCACACAACATACCCTGTTAACTAACCTTTTGCAACGTAGCCAAACTATTTCGATATGAAATCCATCTTGCCATGATGTTCTGGTGTCGAAGCTTGAGTTATACTTTATTTTAAATGCTTTTAGCCTTTCAAAGACAGTTTGGAACATGGGAGGAAATGAAACTACATTACTTAGATGATTCACTATTTGCAAGTAGCTGGAAAGTGAAATATCATGACAGGTCAAAACAATAGGTGAACAGTATGTAGACCATCTACCTCAAGGATGTTCAGCCACCAATTGGTTGTGTAAGACTGTACACGACCATTGCTTCTGTACACAGTATTGTCCTGTAGCTCATGGATTGCCTTCTCATATGAATCCTTTGACTTTGCCGGTGCAATTTTTCTCATATGAGAAAAAGTCCTCCTTCTGCTCATCATTTTGCCATTTATTTATGTGAACATGGTCAGCCAATATCGTGTCCATATTAAAAAAATCAAAATGATGACTACAGATATTGAATAATTTCATGTGTTTGAAATTGAAATATCCATGTAAGGTTATACTATTGATGGAAGTAAATCCCATAGTTTCTTTGGATGCCTGACATATTCATGTATAAAACTATGCATCAAAAACTGAAAACAAGTAGAGCAGTAAGCTATAAAGTATGTACACTCAGAAGGGGTTAGGGGGTTTAAAAGTAACAAATTGTCAAGTGTCCGTCAGGTTAAATTTAGCGTACATTTCTGAAAAGAAATTCTGATACTTCATGCATGTTCCCGAAGAACAAGTAAAACAAATGTTGATAAATTGACAAAAAGTTTATTAATAATAATTAACACAACCATCACATATTCACACAATTAAATGTAAATGTACAAAAAAAAACAAAATTTAATAACTTAAAGGGGCTAGCCGTGTATTACTTGGTTCACTTTTCTGAGGACCAACAACCACCACAGCTACCTGTATAATTACTTTGAAACGAGCCATTTGGGAAAGGTGCTGTTGACATTTCCACTGCACACATTTCTCCCTGCAGACATTTCCCTATTTCGGACATTTCCCCCTTCCTGTAGTTTTGTACTATGAATTTGTATGAATGTGTAATAAAGTGGAAATATTGACAAAAACAATTTATATTATTTTTTATTATTTTCTATAATTTGGCATGATTAAAGAATAGTATACATAGCAAAAGTTAGTAACCATCACATATTGATGAATATTTGGATACTTGTTCATGTTAATTTAACTGTTACGCTGCTGAATTCTTCTTTATGGTGCACTGCAAAAGTTCCCATTTTTACGATGTATTACACTATTACACCCGGCTTTTATGAGCAAAAATATCATTCATACGTGTGAGTCAAGATTTGCCTTTCGTAGAAGCCGGTTCATAACAGTTCGGTCAACGTTTATTTTATTTTATTTTATGCTGAAATATTTAAAATTGTCATTGTAAATACATTTTATTGTAAGAGACTACATTGACTTCACCTTATTATCGCCAAAAACAACGATTTTCAGCGAAATAACGCTCAAAAACGTGCTTTTTTTCGCTGTCTTCAACATGATCGTTTTCGGCTATCTGACCGCCATTTCGAAAGATCTAGGTCTCGTTGTCAAGGGGAATCCTTGTTCTTTCTATAAATAGTCATTATTTTGATGGATGGCCAATGAAAACGCGCGATGATGACGGATTTGGAAACCATAGAGGGATTTCCCTTTCGTAGAGCTTGAAGCAATGAGTCTCGCGATTGGACAAAGCCACGATTTGCCGTCACGTGGCCGAAATAAAGGTCGTTCATTGGCCCAGACGTTGTACTGGAAATTTTCCATAAGAAAATTACGACGTAGAAAATGGCGACTCGCGGAGGAAGTTGGCAAAATTATGTGAAAATAAAGTTTGTTACGATGATTTCATCGTAATCAACACTATGGAAAGATAAACTGTGCTTTTATACTTCAAATATACCAAAGAATCATATATTTTGATGGGATTTTCCGTAAGTATTTTATATTTTCTGAGCGGCCTTCTCGGCGAGATTTTATGAAAATCTCCCCTCGCGATATTTATTTATTTTTTTAATTTCTTTCTCCCGATTTCGTTCTTCTAAGACACCATATGAATTTTACATCCAGAAAATCCCGACAGACTTAGCTAACAATATACATATGGTTTTTATCAGGTTTCATGCATGGTAAATTTGAAAATATTGATTTTAGACAATGATACGCGAAGACCGACAAGTTCAGGGCCCCTCTCCCGGGCCCCCCGCAGTCTGCGCTGCGGCCACTCTACCGGGCCCGCCGCAGCGTAACAGTTAACAAATATTGACTTATATTGATAAGATACATTTACACATATTATATGTAGTTCTACATAAATAATAGCCATCACATACTACATAGGCAAATGGTATTTAGCTATACACAATACTAGAACAGGTGTACACACCGCATGCATCTCAATTTGAATGCAATGTCCCGCAGCTTGCAGGGTTTTTGGAAATGCTATTATCAGAAGTAATAAAATAATAGAAAAGTAATCATCAAGATCGCGTTTATTATTATAACTTAGTTGTAAATGTTTAAGTACTAAAATCATACAAATCTTGTTAACAGCATTTTATGAATATATAGGGAGGCTGAAATCATATCGGAATACTCAGCTTATTGAAGATAATCTAAAATGATTTTAAAAAATGCTCCAATTTTTTTTTGTCAATACGTTAACTTTGTTACACATTCGTACTGTCATAGTATATAGGAAGGGAAAAGTTTCCAAGTGGGAAATGTCAACAGGGGGAAATGTCCTGGATTCACTTGTAAGAACGCCCCATCATAATGTATGGCTAGCCCCTTTGCTAGAGCTTGCATAGAATAGTGAATTGAAAACACAAATGGAAGAGAATCATAAGTCAACAAGTAGTTAAAACAAACTACAAAATACATGTTTGGACATAACATTCCAACAAATAGTAATCAAATAAATGAGGTCCATCACATGGTCTGAGGTGGGGTTTGAGTGTCGCCATAATCGTGGTGAAGAAACCTGTTTTTCATCAAAACCAAGTCTCGCATAGCAATCAAACCTATGTATGCCTTGCTGTTTTCACATGTGTGATGTAAGATGATAAAAACTTATGTGTTTATTTATCCCCCCCCCCTTTCTTCCTTTTCTATGCTACAAACCAGAAGTGAGTAGCTAATTCCATTTCTATAAAGCGGCGCCTAGCAAGTCGGACAAGGTGGCCGTAAAGTAAGAAAAAAACTACATGAAATGGTTATGCAGTAGACCCTACCCCCCCTCCCTACAGCCATTAAACAGTATATACCCCCCACCCATCTAGCCGCTGAATCTAGTTCATAAAATATCTATTTTATGAACTTCTGGTAATATAGATACACTCCACCTTTGTGCCTGAAGTGGTAACCATAAGATATGATACCCCCATTCCCGCATCCGACGGAAACTACACCAACTTCTTGCTGTACGACTAAAAACTTCACCTATTTCACCTACCCGAGATGGAAAGTTCACCGACTCACTCGTGCACAAAGCTACATAAAGTATCTCGTTTGTGATACTCCAGTAGTTCATTCAGGTCCTCCGTTGATTTGACCCATCCTCGTAGGTATTCTTCCTCACTGGAAGGAAACAAATTGAAGTTATCTGGCAACCAACTATGCCTGTTGGGATCCATTTTCGTAATTCCCACGGTTGAAACCACGTGATGACGCTTTTCTGAGTAACTACACATTTATTGATTACGCTGAACCGTCATACATATTCAAACAAAGCACCAAACTCCGAACAGCGCATGTCAGCTGAACGACTATCGTCTGGCTACAAGCACTGCCCGCAGTTGAATGCTCTAGCACATACCCGAAGACCGCTTCAAATCGCGCGCTGTGTACACTTAAAAATTACGACTTACTTCCGGGAATGAAAGTACACGTGCGCCACCTGGCGCCAAGGGCACTGACCAACCCCATTGTAGTCGTCTGTTCCGCCCATAATTGGCTTAGATCAATATTGCTAACGAGTTACTCCCCTTCTTTTACACAGTACAGATGGCGCTGCGTTAACATGCATTTGATTACCCGGGTTCTCAATCTATTGTTGGCGCGTCAAAAGCTGCATTTTTAACTGTGGATAAAGACGTGTTACAAGAAAGGTGTTTTTTCAGAAGCCAAAACGAGTCAAACACACTCCAGCTTCGGTTATTTTTCTGTTCAGCCGCAAAACACTCCCGGTTATTATGCCGGGCGGGAAAATGCGTGGTGTCACTTCTTTGTGTCATTATTCTTATCGACTAGTTAATGTCGTAGAATATTTGTAATTACAAGCGTCTAGTCCGTCATTCATAATTCAGCCGTCGTCCATTAAAGAATATCCGTGTCTATAATCCAAAGACCTATTCCATATAACAGTATTAGCACCAAATTCAAAGCAGAGCTAAATGCCGGACGAACTCCGAGAAAATCGAATCTACAGCGCCCCATGGCATCTGTGGGGAATCTGCACCATTGCTTCGTCACTTGCTGCGTTGAACGGAGTAAGCCCAGTCCTGCGTTTGAACTAGGAAAATTATTCGTTATCAACTGTATAGATTTTAACATTGTAAGAGATTCTTTTTATCGGGTGAGACTGTGTCTTGGGTTATTTGAGAGAAATAGGGTTTTTTCTCTTTCAAGTTTTAATGTGTGTATCTTTTATTACAATCGTCCATAAAAAAAAACATCTGTAGATTTATAGTTGACGGGAAGATGACAGTGACAGAAATGTCACTCTCGTCGAGCTAAATGTTTAGCCAGACCGGACTTGAAATAAGAGAGAGAGAGAGAGAGAATTAAGGTTTAATGTCGTGTTCAGCAATATTTCAGCTATATAGCGACGACCAAACAAAATTCTAAGTATTCAAGTTAATAACTCAGTAAACTAAATGTTAATCAAGTATGGGCGAAAGTCTGATCATGGCTAGATAACAAGAAATTATTGCCAGATGTATTGGATTTTTTTAAAAACATTTTTCTAAGTGTATTTCTCTTTCATTTTTGGCTCAATTAAAGTCATTCCCTATAATGTCAAGCCGAGTTACTACAGTTTTTAATTATCTACCATACCCTGTCATCTATGACACAATAAAATATTTTTAAAAAATCGATTAAAAAAAGATGTATATATATATTTATTAATTTTCATAATTTATTGAAAAAACTTTATACGCAAACATCGACCATCCAATATCCCACAGGCCAGGCAACTGTGTATTTTCTCTTTTAATAATTGCCCTCAATTGTATATATATTGTAGTCTGTTCCACCCATAATTGCCTTAGATCAATATTGCTAACGAGTTACTCTCCTTCTTTTACACAGTACAGTTGGCGCTGAGATAAGATCCATTTGATTATCCGGGTTCTCAATGTATTGTTGGCGCGGCAAAAGCTGTTGTTAACTGTGGATAAACACGTGTTAGGGAGCTTCTTGAAATTAGGAACCGAGTTCCCTTGTATGGATGGCACATGCCGGTTATTCAAACGGGATACACAATGCCCAGTTTGATGTTCTGATCTGGATGGATTAGAGTTCCAGTTGGAATAGCATAGGCAAAGGTAATACTGAGGCTGATAGGATGGCTAAGGCAGCCCTAGATGAAGAGATTTATCCTGCTGGAATCCCATATACCGATTTCAGGTCCTCTATCTATACTTATGTGAGACGGCTGTTTCAATCTTTATGGGATTCTGTGAATAATAACAAAGTTCACGAGTTCAAGAAAACTGTAGGCTATACTCATCTGAACAGCCGGAAACGTTTCGATCAAACCATGATCAGGCGCTGTAGAATCGGCCATACACGATTAACTCACGAACATTTACTAAAAAAAGAGCCAGTCTATGATCTGACGGTGAAACATATTCTTATCGAATGCATAGATTTTAAGATCGCAAGAGATGCTTTTTATCGAGCAACTACTTCGGAGGATTGCATCTTGGGTTATTTGAGAGAAATCGGACTGTTACATAAGTTTTAATGTGTGTAAGTTTTAATGCGTTGGATTACTAAGTTAGTGACTTGAGTACTTAGAATTTTGTTTGATCGTCGCTATATAGCTGAAATATTGCTGAACGCGACATTAAACCTTAATTCTCTCTCTCTCCCTCATTCCGCTGTATGGAGTGATTTGCACGTGCAATTTCGTCTCTTATTTTGCGTATTTCTGGGGTTTTAAGCTGGTATTATTCCAGATTCTTTGTGTAGTATTTTTCGTGAACGTTTTGGCATCTGTGCATGGTGAAATTTTGAGTTGATTCGTCAGATTTTCGCTGTTCGCGACGGTCTTTTGTTTGTCTTGGTCAGCCCATTTGGGTTGACCTAGATCACCATTTTTCTTGTGTAGGTAGATGGCACTCTAGTGAATGTAACGCGATCATATGGGGCTTTTGGTTCCTTGAAGGCACTGTTGATATATATCGCGGGCTATTTGTAAACTGTTGACACATGTTATTATTTTCTTGTTTGTTTGTTCGAATTGATCTTTTCTGGAGCTTCCTGGGTGGGAGTCTATAATATAAAACTCGTGAAAACTCCGAAGATCCGACTGACAGAAAACAACGGACTGCTTCACAATATGTGACTGGAATTCAATCCAATACAGAGAAGAAAGCTTCCGTTACGGAAAAGTCCGCCGTTGCGAAGAGCTCTGTCACAATGAACGCACAGGAAGTCGAGCAACCTGAAAGCGTTGGTGATAGCATTTGGCCTATTGTAGGACCGGATGGCAAGACCTCAAAGAGGAATTCTAAGTTTAGACAAAGGAAAAGTGAAAACAGCACAGAGGAAGCAGAAAATGTTCCCAACAGCACAAACAGATTTCCTGCTCTCTCTGAGGATGATGTTGATAAATCCTTTGATATTCTTGGTCCACCCCCCAAGAGAAATAGGGTAGATGAAAGTCCGGAAAGTTTACTTCATAATCAGCAGTCTAAAGAAAATGAGTATGAGAGTATTGTGGAGCCAGAAACTCTTCAAACTGTTGGATCTCTGTCCGGCTTGGTTAACGACAGCGTTGTCAATGATAGTCAAATGCCCAGAAATGTTGCTACTGCACTTGATGTAGACGGCTGTCGTAGTGAACATTCATCTGTGCGTTCGGATGCTGTTCTCGAAACCGAGCTCACCACAGATGATTCTAGAAATGAGCTGCCCTTATTAGATGGGAAAGGAGGTGAAGATGAAGACATTAGTTCTACACCTGTACATTCTAGTGGTAACTCGAACTTCACCGCAGATGATGATGTGTGTGCTAAGCTCACCAGAGATAATGCTAGAAATGAGCTGCCCTCAGTGGATGAAGGAGGTGAAGGTGAATATTTTAGTTCTATTTCTGAAACGGATACACCTGTGAACTTCGCTCCCATTGATGATGGTGATGAAGCTAATGAGATACTCAGGGAAGATGAAAATCAAGGTGAAGAGGAAGTTGATAACTCCATTCTCAACACAGATACACCCATAAACCTCTCCTCAAACAAAAACGCGGTCGTAGAGCACATGGATCAATCTTGCGATAATAAGCAACCCGACAACACTTCCTTAAACCAGAGGTCGAAAAAGAATGTGAACAGAAGAGAGAACAAGAAATTTATAGAAATAAAGACAAAGATATGCAGCAGTTGCGAAAAGAACAGAAAAAAGATCAGAAAAGCCAGAGGAGAAGACCTTTAATTAAACGTTCATAATGGCTAAGTTGACACTCTATTTCCTAGTGTGTGTACTCTTGTGTGTTATTTCTTGATATAGACTAAAAATGTCTCAGTCTTCAACCCTCCTCCAATGGAACTGCAGAGGAGTTTGGTCAAATTTACATGAGCTTCAGTTGTTAACTCAGGATTATGAAGCCTTAGCTCTCTGTTTAAATGAAACTTTTCTCAAAGAAGCAGATAAAAATAAATTTGAATTACGGCAATATACACCCTATCATTCCATATTCCATATAACAGTATTAGCACCAAATTCAAAAAGGCAACCATAGTATACATAAACATAGGCTTGGAATAAATATACACCCTATCATTCCTATGCTTTGCAAGAGCATGGAACGGCTACAGGCGGCTCTTCAATACTTGTTAAAATGGGTGTTTTGCATAGTCCTGTTGATTTGAAGACAGATTTACAAGCTGTAGCAGTTCACCTTACTTTGAATTCTCTATTCACATTATGCACGGTGTACATACCTTCATCTGGAGGTCTCTGTCTTAGTGAACGTCTTGATGATCAGCTCCCTAAACCTTGTTTATTGATGGGTGATTTTAACGGCCGTAGTAATTTTTGGGATAAAGAGAATTTTAAAGGAAAAGTTCTTGAAACTTTTGATCAAACAATTCTTTGCGTATTTTTAATGATGGTTCTTATGCACATTTTTCCACAGCTCATGAAACATATTCAGCTTTAGATATCTCACTTTACGACCTTCCTATACTCGAAGAATTTTCTTGGTCTGTTCATAATGTCCTTTCTGGAAGTGATCACTTTCCCACTGTTTTAAAAGCTGTTCATTCAGCTGATGACCCCCTTTAACAAGGTATAATTTTAAGAAAGCAAATTGGTCAGAATTTGAAAAGCTTTGCTCACAAGAACTACAAGCAGCTTCTTTTGCTGATGTTTCAGATCCTATACAGCTATTCTCAGATATACTGATTGACATTGTTAACCAAACCATACCCACATCTTCAGGAGTTGCACACATTAAAAAACCATGGTTTAATGATGACTGCAAAGAAGCAAGGAAACGTAGAAAGAAAGCTGAACGGTGCTTCCGCCGAAATCCAAATTCTGAAAATTTGAAAGATCTCAGAGTAACTAGAGCTAAATCCCGTAGAACCATGAAACAGAGCAAACGCGATTCTTGGAAAAATTATGTTTCTAAGATCAATACACATACTCCTATAACAAAAGTTTGGAATATGATCCAACGAATAAAAGGCAAAAGATTCAAGTCTAGTGTTCATCATCTCAACGATGGAAATGAGGTGTTAACTGACGGAGTAGAGATTACAATTAAGGTAAGCGAAACAATTGCCAAAAATTCTTCGTCAGATAATTATGTACCTAGATTTCAAAGTTTCCAGAAAAGGGAAGAGAAAAATGAAATTAAATTCCCCTCCGGTAATCATGAAGGCTATAACGCTATGTTTACAATTGAGGGACTTCATGCTTCTCTCTCGAAAGCTAATTATTCTGCTGCAGGCCCTGATAATATTCATTATCAACTTTTGAAACATCTACCGGAATCTTCTCTAGAAATTCTATTACGCATATTCAACAGATTTTGGACAAGAGAAGACTTTCCATCGTCATGGCATGCCATGCCATCGTTATACCAGTACCACAGCCTGGCCGTAACCATACAGACCCTGGTAATTATCGTCCGATTTCACTGACTAGCTGTGTTTATAAAACAATGGAACGCATGAAAAATGATCGTCTTGTTTGGTACCTAGAAACTGAAAAGAAACTTATTAATATTCACGGTGGTTTCTGTAAAAATAGAAGTACCATTGGCCATTTAGTGAGATTATATTCCTATGTGAAGTATGCTTTAGCCAAGAATGAACATGTAGTTTCCATCTTTTTTGATTTAGAAAAAGCCTATGATACTACATGGAAATACGGGATTCTAAAAGACCTTCATACTATGGGATTAAAGGGCCGTTTACCCATTTTCATATCCAACTTTTTGAATGATAGACAATTCCAAGTTCGGTTGGATAAAACCATGTCTTAATCATTTCGACCAAGATCAGGGTGTCCCACAGGGCAGTATTTTGTCTACTACCTTGTTTAGTATCAAGATCAACAGCTTACCGAAAGTTTTGAATAAATCAATAGATGGTTCACTCTTTGTAGACGATTTCAACATTTCGTGCAGTGGATAAAGTAGACACAATATTGAGGAACATTACAACTTTGACTCTGAATAGAATTCAGAAATGGTGTCTAGAAAATGGCTTCAAATTCTCCAGAGTTAAAACAAATTGTATACACTTTTGCAGAAAATATTTCCAGCACAAAGATCCAGTACTAACATTAGATGGAACTGAGATCAAAGTGGTAAAAGAGGTAAAATTCTTAGGAATGTTGTTTGACCACCGACTAACATTCAAATCGAATATAAATTGCTTGAAAGCTAAGTGCACGAAAGCTCTTGATTTGTTGAAGGTAGTTGCCAACTATAAGTGGAGGGGGGAGGTCAGCAAACAGTTCTCCATTTATATCGATCACTTGTTCGTTCGAAACTTGATTATGGCTCTGTTGTTTACAGCGGTGCAAGCAAGTCAAACTTGGCATAGCTAGATCCTATTCTCCATGAAGGACTAAGACTTTGCCTTGGAGCGTT